>LDMZ01062488.1:0-24827 GCA_001455285.1 Sphaeromyxa zaharoni
ATTGATTAAAAATAAATCATGGTCAACGATCTCGTTTCAGCCACCTTAGGTCTAAACAAATACTGAGTCATTTTCTGGTTACTTCCTTAGCCCGCGTTTTATACATGGGTTGAATCTTTATCATTTATAAAGTTTTATAAATTCTGCTCATATATTCCCTCCTTTATATATTTTCCCATGAAAAATTCATTAATATCTTTTTTATTAGCAATATTTCTAAAAAGGAAATAATTTGCAATGAAGTTAATTGTCTTAAAATATTCCTAAAATATTTTTTAAAACAAATCTTTTAGTATCAACAAAACGGATATCTTTAAAAACCATTTTTAATCTATTTCTTTTGATCTCATATCATATGATATGCAAAAGAAAATATTGGATTACGTTGTTTTGGTAATGACTCGAGAAACAACAAACTAGAATTCTTAGCAGAACAAAAAAAACATAATTTTAATTTTACTATACCCAATTCAAAATCTTTATAAGAATATTTTTACTACCCTACTGTATATTTTACCAATCCAAATATAATTGCTTAGAATGTGTCGTAATTTTTTATGTATGAACAGCTAAAAGTCAATCTCTCTCGAAAATTTAAAGTTAAAAAGTGTACATGCAGTCTAATAACAACTCCAAAGAAGATATGAGTAACAAAATGTTTAATGGGCTTCATTAATTGCTAAATTTTTAACACCAAGCCTCAACGCCACACAAAACTTAGGTATATCTGAAATAACAACAACTTCCTCAATTGTTATGTAATTTTTTGGGTCAATCTTTTTTTATCAAAATCAACAGAAGACAGGACAATGATATCTATTACAGTCATTAATGGTTCCATTAACATTATTTAAAGTGAAGCCACAATTTCATAACAAATAAACGTTGCGAGCTCTAATACCAAACCTTTTATGTTGATTAGGTTTCGTTCCTTTTGCGTCACATATTAAATTTAATTATATTCCTCAGTTGAATGTTTATTCTAAATTAAAAAATGTATTTAAATTTATATATTCTTATTATAAATTCTGGAAAGGCAAAAATATAAAATCATGAGGATACATTTTACTTGTGCGAGCAATGGAGTACAAACACCATCAAATCATATCTTTATAGTAAATACTTAACCTTCCTAATGTATTAAGAGTTTTTAGTGATTGACTTAATAATGTTTGCCACAAGTATCAAAGAGATTAATTTACCTCCACTCAAGATAAAAATAATTAAAACCTATTCTTAGAATGGAACAGAAACAAAAATGAATTAAAAACGGTAACATTTAATACAAAGTTTTTTATCATTATTTAATCAAGAGATTTGTAAATAAACCAACGGTTTACCACAAGATAATGGAAATACGTATCCATTGCCAATTGAGGCTCAGTCAAGAGAAGCTATTTTTGGCAATTAATTTTCAAAATTGTATCGATTCATTTAACGATGTAAGTATCCGAAAACGTTATTCTTTGAGTGGAGATGACTAAACCCAACTTGGATGTCAGGCTTTTTACGTTAGTTCGTTTATCGTAAATATGAAGTATATAAGAATAATTAGTTAAAAAGAATCTTTTCATTATCTTAATCGAATAACAATCTTACACAGTCACACATAAAAGATTAAAAATGTTAATAATCATGAATAGCATCACAAGATAGAGATAATGCAGCAATTACGCATGCCATTTTAATTCATTCCATTTTTTCTTTCTTCTTATGAGGAATAAGAAAGGAATAAATTATGTGCTTGTGTTTGGCTACACACCAGTTTTTATTATTACCGCAGTTTTGATTTGGTCCTATTACTCCTATGGAATTCTTCTTATCCTTAGTAGGCTTCTTAGATTTATTACTGATTCTCATAGCTCTTTTTCCAAATCTTCCTGGAAAAAGTGTTCACATTTTAATTTTGATTTATTCCCCACTTAGTTATAATTTTTGTTCTTTTTCAACCCCTGTTTGTTCTTACTGCTTGGTCCTATTTGTGGGCCTCGTTATCTAGACCTCTCGAACCAACAGCAGAAGTTTCTTATGTGTTTTATTTGGGTACAAATTTAGTTTGACGTCGAAATGATTGATTCGGAAACAGCGCAAAAAGTTTTTTATAGATATTACCCAGTCATAACATTCCTTAGGTAGTTGACATGAAAAAAGGCAATGAATTATTGAATAATATTCCACTGTTGATGGAAGATCGTAAAGGGGGTAGTGAAGTTATTATTTCTTCTTTTTAAAAGAATAATAACCTCGAAATTGTTGAGGGAAATTAAATTCGTCTTAAATTGATATATATATATTTAATGAATTTTGCTGTAGAAAATTATAATAAACCAGCTATAGGAAAACTGGTCAATCAGTTTGGGAAATCCAATTTTAATATTTTTTGGAATGTGGTTTCAGAATACAATCAAACATCGATATAAGGCGCTAGTGGGGTCCATAAAATTCGACCGCCTTTTATTTGATTGTGCCTTATAGCAATTTGATATAAATTTTTATTCAAATTCGACTCAAACTTTTAAATACATTGATTTTTTTCTCCCAGACCCTGTCGCGCTTTGTCGATGTTTAGCTGTGTATCATTGGAGATGTTATCATATAAGCGATATTGTTTATCATTTTTGTTGAATCTACTTTTCCTGTGCTAATTCGAATCATCGGCTGTCATATCAGGATCATGTGAAATCATTAATGTAAATCAAATATAATTATAAGATAAAAATACATTTTGTGTATACGGAGCGAATTTACTCTGATGGTCATAAATGTCCCACCTGTATGATAGACACTCGTTTATCTGGGATATTCCCGATAAGAGCTATTTGCTTTAAACCTGCATGTAGTTTCAATGGAGAATAAAGTTTTTCTCGAAGGATAATTGATAAATCCAAAATTATGGGAATCTCACTTGATATTTAATCGGTCTGATTAAAACCATCGCACTGTTTTGGACCATTTATAATTATCCTGAAATTGAGCGTGAATCTATTCTTTTCATATCCATGAGAGTTCACTTTCAATAGGTAGATTTCTATTTTTAATAGTTTTCTCCATTTAATGTAGTTTTATCTTATCACAACACATTATATGTGATTTCTCTCTGCAGTGAGACGTCTATAAAAAATTCGGTATTGCTCACTAACCTGTGTGAATATATATTAACGCATTATATCTTACTTTGGAATTGTAACATAAGAATAAAACAATTTTTTTATATATTGATTGACAAATCGAATGAAGAAGGAATTATGCCCGTTTTTCACAATTTTATATGTATCATTGTCCGATCTTGATACGTAGAAATATTATTATAATTATTAAAACATTAAATAATATTGCCAAACATCATTTGTTTTTTTATTTCACCTTCATACACTTAAATAGTTAATAAACCTAAAATCATACCAACTTTATTGTTATTTTTTATGGGACAATATCTGAAAATCTAATATAGTTGTCATACTTGTATTAATTTAAAAAAATTTCTAGTCTAAAAGAATTAAATTTTTGCATATATTTGATTGAAATTATGAAATTTATATTATTTTCTCTATAGAAAGTAATAACTGCGACTTATAATGTAGTTACCACTAACCGGTAAGGTAATATAAACCTTTCACTCTAAAAAAACTGGAAATCGCATACTAGAAAAATTTAAGAATCAACAGTTCATGAAATTGATAACTAAGAATTAAAGTACTCAAATTTTAACAATATAATCTTTTTATTATTGTTTCAAAAGAATGAAATCTCTGTGGTGAATACTATTAAATAATCATTTAATTAAAAATTTAATTTTTCCTGTTATGTGCAACCTAAAATATTTCTTATCTTTAAATTTCTTATTCTATATCGCTTTTGCGGTGTAAATCCTTCGATAATTTGCAAAACAATTATTAAACAGTAGGATAAATAAGTAAATTTCGATTTTAAGATTTGATCAATATCAGAATTATTTTTTTTATAAATTTTTTACATTCTTAGGTAGTATTGAAGTATCAGATTTTTTCTTGATTTATTGTAGAATGTTTACTTTAAATTTTATAGCACTCATTTTTACTCTTTTTAAAAGTAACATAGGATTTTAAAATAATGATATATTACTCCAAAAATGTGTAGATATATGAATTTTAAACCTTTAATGATTTTATCTTTTATACTTTAACAAATTCTTCATTCAAATATTTAAACGTTAGATATATAGTGCCATTTTGAGTTACAATTTTTTTAATGATCTACCAATATGTCGTTTTATTGTTCTTCTTTTTACCAGAAAATATCTGTAATAAAAGCTTTAGTTTGCATCCTGAAGTTATTAATAATTCCTCATTTAAAGGTTTTTGATCAAACTAAGTGATTAATGAGCTAGATCCAATATCGAATAAATCGTATTAGTAGATTTAATAATGCTTTTTAAAATATAAAACGTTTGTATGAGATTTTTGTGATCTTAAGTATTTTTTATGTTAGAGAAAATTTTTGAATTTCCGCTTTTGAGTAAATAGGAGTACGTTCAAGAGACACAATATCGGAACTATATATTGGTTGTTTCATTGCATTTCGTTATTCTGTATTTGTGAGCATATATTTTTATTTTAGTTTTATTCCATTTTTATTAATGAAATATATGAAACAAAAATTTTTTGAATAGCCATCAATTTTCAAATTAAAACTTGAAAAATGGCTTTCATAAATACTTGTGTTCAAATGGGTTTCTAAATGATCCCTATTGTTTTGACCTAATATTTCGAAAATCTAAATCGATATATTGTAATTTAACATAATGTTAATTAATTGTGTAATTTCAATAGAAAACTTACATGGGTAAAAGTTAATTCTTTTTTAGGCAATATTAGATATTATAATACTGTGAACCAAATCACCACAGTTAAGCATATGCTGAATATTTCGCGCGCTTAAAATATTTCCATTTCGTAAACATCATAAAATTGTGACTGCTAGACCTGTTTTCAATATAACTAAAGTTTTAAAATATAGAATTTGCCTTTACATCTACATATCTCAAATTTATTAATTTATTTTTTCTTGGAAAGCAATTTTTGTAATAATCATCGCGTTGATTTTTAAAAAACCACATTATTAACATATTTTAAAATATATTCATTTAACCTTTTATAAGTCGAAAAATCAAAGTATTTAATAACATCATATTATAGAACTGTTTCACAACAAGGCTTGAAATTTGATGTTGCACACTTTTAAGAACAAAATAATTCAAAATTACAATCAATTTCATATGTAGATATGTGTTTTAATTTTAATTTATAACTCGATTAATTAAGATATCTCAAGAAATTTTTTTATTCGTTCGGACACCGATCATTAGGTGTGTTGGCTTAAAATAAATAATCCAATAATGTCATTTTTTTTATATATATTTTTGCTAATTTTTAAGGTTTCTACCATTTATAAAGAAGATTTAGTATAATTTATATAAGAAAGTCCCATTTTCACCCAACTTATCTTTTTTGATATAATCCTTTACCGAATTGTATAGTTTTATAAATTTTTTAATCAATTATAAAAAAAATAAGTAATCTTCCTATACTCTAATAATGCGTTGAGTCAACGTTAATGAAATTTATACATTTACGAAAAAATATATTTAAAATAATTAAAGCTACAAATTACTCGGTATCTTCTATGAATGTCTGCGGATTTTAGGATTTATCATTTAAACGCAGTTTTCCTGTCATTATGTATTTTATTCTTAATTTTATTGTTTGATTCGTACCATTTAACGACTGCATTAATCATCTCGCATCAAAGAGCTTTTATGATAATTTTTTGTAAAATTACGCAAATTTTTTATTATAACTTGTTAATTCGATGTTATATTTGTTTTAAACCTACCTTTTATTAAATTAGTAATTTATTTGTTACTTGTTTTTTGATACTTCAAATTTCAGTTTATGGATTGTCAATTTATTACAAAAGAATTATGAAAAAAATATCTATCTCCGTTGTGCTTAATTTATTATAGTAAATAGAATCTAACCCAAAACATTCCATCGAATTTGTTTACACTAATTTGATATATTTCATAAAATTAAAAAAGATGGTATGATACCGGACTCACATATCCATTAGCTATTCGTTTAACATTTTCTGTTACATAGCAAGTACGATTGAAATGACAGATGACCATAACATAGTTTTCTCTGTTGAATTTGATGACAACTGAATCATACGTAACATAGATAGTTATGTAACCTTGACCTCATGCTCTAATTCACAATAGTCTAACTCATTGTGTGTGTATACATTTATGAAAAGGTTTTATTTTTTATATGGAAATATTTCGATGTGATTACAGAAACATCACTAAATAAAAAGAGATTTTTTCAAGACATGAATCGATATTAATCTAAAATTTTTATTTTTAGTCTTAAATTATTTGAATAACGAGAACTTTTGGTTTCTTGATCTTTTTATCGCTTGATGTATACAAGTGTTGTATAAACCTGGAATTTTAATTTTTGCTATTGGTTGCTCAATAAAAATATTTTTATATTAAAATAATAATGATAAGCTGTGATATTTGAAACGTTTGTTGTGTCGATAAGTGCGCAAATACTTGTTCTAAGGTCTTTTGAACCTAAAAATGCTTAGAGAATTTAATTAGTCAGATTTGATGAAATTTTATTATTTATTTAAATTTTTTGGTTATAATTTTTTTTAATTTGCCATCCCAATCTCTTGCGTAATTCATTCCTTCTAATTTTATTTTGCGTGTACATGAAACAGGTCTTTATTTATATGAAATGTTGAGTTTTTATTTTTGGGAACTAACTTTATATCTAAATATTTTATCAATATACTGCGTATTTTGAAAACTAAAGTATTCTATCTGAAATAGAATTTCCTAATTCGAGATAATTACGCATTACATGTCGGATTTTTAAGTTTGGGCTCCAATTATTAAAGTTCCAATCTGTTACTTTTTATTATCTAATATTTTGCAATCTGTACGTCATATTGGTTCTAATGTTTTTATTCCTCTATTTTCCAAACAGGTAGATTATGTTTAAATAATTTTTTATCAAATAAGATACCCCTAACCAATTTTATCTGTAATAATTGTACAATGTATTTTTAGTCAAATTATTTTTATTAGTGTCACAAAAATTGGAACGTGACGAATGTAGCTTTTATGTCCTTAGTTGAAATTATTTTCTAGCGATCCTTCACTGACGATTACATGATATTTTACAAGCGGATTTTTCCATAAATCTTTTACAACTCTGGGTGTTAATCAAAAAATTTGAACTGCTATTTTTAAATAGGGTAATATTCTATCATCTAAGTATTAGTTGTGGATTAAGATAAAGAATACTGAAGTGAAAATATTATACTATTACTGTAAAATAATTAATAACATAATTAACTTCACTTATATACCATCAAAAAGCTTCTTTCGTGTTGTATATCATAGCTTTTAAAATTTTATAAACGGCCAAGGTTAAGTTACTAATGTTTTGACAAGCTTAATTAATATTTGTTATTAAGAATGACGTTATATCCAATCATTGTTATTCATGCTATTTATCATACTTTTTTTTCTACATACTAATAGTTTTTAAATATATTTTACCTTAATAATTTGAGTTCATCCTTATATCATAGGAAATTAAATTCTTTTTTATTGCTCGCAAATTTGAAATCTAATTTAGCATAACGGTTTGTATCTCTGACATATGTGGTAGTTGTTACCAAAGCCTGTAACAGAAGAGATTTCGTAGCATTAATGTTTTATAAAAATTACTGTGTCAAAAGTCGAACAATTTTAGTTGGTGTCAAAACAGATAATAAATGTTAAATTATTTACATTATTGAGAAAAATGAAAAGAACTGCTTAATATAATTATGCGATTTACTTGAACTAAAATAATAGCAGTGTTCTTTTTATGCCATTTTGTAACTGTTGATCGAAATTCTGGAAATGAGTGTTCAAAATAATGCATCAATATATTCAAATACAATTTAATATTTAAATTGTCATTTTTCGAGTGTATCCCGGTTCCTTAATCATCTATGCTTTTAAAATTAACATAAACTAATTTTTGATGTTCGTTTTTTCCAATATTTCAAAAAAATTTAATAGGAATAGTATGTTTTATAACTTTCGTTTTAAATGTGGTTTGAATATAATTCTATTGTGTTTTTAGAATATAGGCAATGAATATTTGATTAGATTCAAGAATAAAGGTTTGTATATATATATAAAATTACAACCTAATATTTTAGCATTAATTTTATATTCCTTATCGAAATGAATTTAATGATATAACTAAAGCCTTTTTGAAAAACTCACTTTCAATATTATGAAAAAGTTTAAAAATGAAGGTTCCATATTATTGAAGATCAGTCCCTAATTTGATTAGGCTTTTTATTTCTTGGACCCATGCAATATTATAGACTGAGGTATCCAAACGTTCTCTTTTTTGATGAATTAATATTGAGGTAATACATGAACAAATAAATGATAGGGTGTTATTAGATATTGGTTGGACTATAGTGTGTTCGTGGGTGCGGTATCCATGGATTAGCACAGTTTCACTGTTACAAATGCATCAACGTTAGTCAACAAAATGGTGTTGAACCATCGTAAAAAATGTAAACAAGAACTCTCTAAATTGGTGCTGAATAAGTGAAGGTTTAGGATTTTTCAAGGCCAACTTTTACTAAATTATATTTTCGTAATTTTTAACTCTCTTTTTCTACTGATCGTGACCTCAAATAACCAAAGGAAATGTGTTACCTTTACGTTCCGACGAAATTCACGCTCCTTGAGTTCTTTTAAATATATGTTAAATTTTAAAGCTATATCAAAGAAATCAAATTATAAAATATTTTCAAAGATGCTTACTTTTATATTTAAATTTCTAATATAAATTTTAATTTATCTTTTTTTTCTTAATTTCTTTAGCCAAGGGAACAAATTTTTAAATATATTTAATTTGACATGATTTCTAATGGTTATATTCAATGAAGTGTCTTCTTTGTGCACTATCCGTTCACATGAATAAAAATGGATTTATCGAATATACTTTTTACAGGAATTAAATTAATTAACTTCGGGACTTATGCGGACAAAAATTAAGATTGAAGTTTGAAGTTAAAATTTTGACCTAAATATTGATTTATCTTAATTTTTTATGAATCGTGTGTTGTTTACTATCACAGTCTAACCGACTTTGGTATACAACAGTAATTATCGATTCTAAAATTGTACAGTCTTCGGGTTATAGGCCTTAATTATTTCCTCTAATATTATCCAGTATTACTCAAAAATGTTAACACATCAAGTACTCGATATTATTCAAAATCGCAAAATTAAAAAAATGAGATAATGACAAAGATAATTCCGTCTAATATTCACTATTTTTGGTTTTTATTTTTAACTTTTTTTTCGAAAATAATTTTCTAGATTATATTTTGTTAGTAAATTAAAATACAACTAATACCTTTAGGAATAAGATATTGTGAACAATGCTTAATTGTAAAACCAGACCGAGCACATCATTGTAGTGTTTGTAAAAGATGTGTTTTGAAGATGGATCATCACTGTCCATGGATTGGAAATTGTGTTGGCCTTCATAACCAAAAGAGTTTTGTCCTTACATTGTGTTATACAGTGCTGTATACATCCTTCATTATAATTACTGGAAGTTATTCAGCGTTTGCATTATGGTACTATCCTGTATGACTATTTTTTGTTAATTCTATCAAACAGGAAGCTTCCAAAAGTTATACGACGGCAACAAAGATTCATGCAACTTTACCTCTCTTTGTTGCATTGATATTTTTCATTGCCACTGGAATGCTCTTGTATTATCACATTATTTTATTACTGAAAAATAAAACTACAGTTGGTATTAATTGAAATTTTATATCGTAAATTTGCGTTAGAGGATCAATTTTATCCTGTATATTTCGATAAATATGTCGGGAGAAGATATGACTTGTCTCCACTTAAAAATTTCAAACAGGTATTTGGAACAAATAGACTTCTTTGGGTATTTCCTATATCCACCAAGTTTTATCACTTATTTTCCTATAAAAATATTAAGTAAAATCGATGGAATGCATTGGGATACAAGCTGTACGGAATCATTGGTAATGATCGTTTTCTTTTTTAGAAGTTTTTAAGCTGTCAGACATGAACAACACATAATAATAAAAAAAGGATTTTAAATTAAATATTAGATTAGGTAGAAATAGTCTGTATCACCATTTATGTTATATTTTTTATATTGCAATTTATTTTGCTGTTGCATTTCATAGCATTAATTAAATAATATTTTATTAAAAGTTTGCATTCCCCATTTTTTCTATAACTTTATATAGATTTTATAACATTTTTTTAATATGGTATTATTTTTAAACAGCATCTATACCATTGATTTCAGATTTTAAACCTGATATCCGCTCAAATTAAAATGTAAATTTTTCAAAAAACACTTCTTAGTTAATATACAGTTGAGTTTACATGTTAATATACCTTTCCTCTTAATCGAGATATAAAGGTTTGTAATGAGTTGGTTACACTATTAAAAAGTTCTGATGTTAAACCCAGATTTTATAATAATAGGATTATTCAAAGGAAAACAGCAATTTATAGAATGATCAAATAATTGGAGCCTGAATTTAGGTCTGAAGTTATTTGTCCGTTCTTGGTTTCTTGCGTCCAAAGTCTCGCAAAAAAATTCTTGTTCAGTAATATTTTGAATTGGATGTATAGGCATGCGATTACGATGCTAGACATAATTATCAAACCGAAAAAGAATTGCACTATATGAGGAGATTCATACCTAACAATTTAATATTTTCTCTTCATATTCATAATAATATTGTAAGTATCTTTTTTTAGCTAAACCTTTTACAATATGAAACCATAAACGTGTATATAATCTTTAATAAAATGTAAAATTTACTTGAATTTATCGGTTCAGGATACATCTCGGTCCAATCACACTACAGGAGTACTCAATAAAACCGAGGAAAGGTGTAATACGTTTGGGTTCTCTCATCATTGCCCATTCAATCTTTTTCAGTCTTCATGGTCTACAACTAAGCCAATAGGTTACCAAAAAGGAACTGCTATAGTAATGAAATTTTTAGTTTTTGTTTGCTCCATACTAAAATCGATCTTTTCCTTACATTTTTTGTTTAAAGATAAGGCCCAGGTTTTTTTGAATTTACAAGGAAATTACATTTATTTTCAAGCTATGATATTTCAGTAATAACCGGAAAGGATCCGATGATCACCGAATATATTATTAATAAAAGTGATAATGCCACCTTGGCGTGTGATTAAGCTTTTTATTTAAATAGAATACATAGTTTTTAATATATACTTATGTATTCTTACATTGGTACCGACATTGACTCGCCACAGCATTGGGTCTTTAGTAGGCACCCTAAGACCAAGATTAGGTCAATATATTTGTTGCGGCTGCAGAACCCAACTGCAAGTGTCGATTGTCACAATAACAGCAATAATTCATGATCTAAATATTAAGTTATTTTTTCAGATAATTATATAGTTTTTCCTTATTATAATTTTGATTAACTGATAAAAATTCATATGTATATAACTTCAAATAATTTAAATTATGATACATAGACTTGAAAAATTTAAATGAAATAAGTGTAGTTCAGATATAATTATTTTAAGTGAAAAAATTAATATTGTAGTTAAATCGAAAAAATAAATTCTGTTCTCTTCGTTTTCATTGTAATAAAAATGAATTTATATGAATTCAAATAAAATCTTTTAATATTTTGAAATGAATAATTTTTTGTTTCTTGGCGCAATTAGTATAATTTTAAAATCGATTAGAAATTTATTACTTAAATTTTATTTAGGTTAAAAACTAGTAAAAATTTTTATTTCGTAATTATTCATTCCTAAATTTAAAAATTAAAAGCCATAAATGCTCTTCCAGTTATACTAACAATACTATAACGAAATCTGGAGGATTTTGTTAATGATATACAGATCACAAACCGCTACAGTTTGTTGGGTATTTTTCTCACTTGTTAGATACTCCTGATGATTCTAAAGATGCAACTAGAGTTTTGAATTTGCTAGCCAATATGTTGAATCCAAAGAATAAGTATCCAGATAATAAAATCTTATTTATTGATGAATTCGATTTATCGTTCTAACGTGTGTTACTCCCTGAATTTCTGATGCTGTAATCATGCCTATTTTCACCTTTTTATGATACCTTTCTAAAAATATTTTCGTTTGTTGCATCAGAGTTGCTGCAAAATACAAAAAAAATTTAGTTCACCTTTCTGTACAGAATCGTTTGTGAATTATTAAATTTTTCTTTTATTTTTATTGGATGTGGGTATAACAAACATCATTGAAATAATAGATTTCATTACATTTCATAAGTTCTTAACAGCACAGAAGTTTATTAGGAGTAAACGTGTTAATCCAATGATATATTCTTTCATTAGTCATATTGTTTTATATCGTAAACATTTTTTCAAAGGTTTTTGGAAAATCGTCAAGTTCTCTATAATAAGAAATTATTCCACTTCATATGCGTTATCAATTCTTTTATGGTATATGATTGTAAAGTATATTCCTTAAGTATAAAAAGACATGCTAAATTATCCCTCTTTTTAAATGAATCTAACGATATGATGACATAAATCATATTTTCTTCCTTTTTATTAATAAAAAAATGATAATTTAATTATAAAACAAATCTGGACAAGATTTGTAGGATATATGTGATATTTTCACAGGTTAATTAATAAAAGTTAGTTTCAAGTAAACGTCTATTAAGAACTGTATTTTACGGCTAAACCTATTTAATGGAACAAAACTATCAAATTTTTTTTTCTAAATTTGGATCATTTTTGGGGCTTACTTTAATACAAAGATATATTTGATGATATTATAAATTTTAAATTTTTATTAAATTCTTATACGTAGTCCATTATAACTTTATTATAACTGATGCAAATTAATTATTTTTGAGTCCGCAAAACATTCTTTCTTAAAATTTGCAAGCATATGCTTTTTTGACCCTTTTTTTGTCCCTTTAAAGGTATGAAATATATAACATAGCTAAAGGATTAAAAGCTAAATTTCATTTGCTGACTTCTTTTAAGCCCAAAAAAAGCGATTGTCCCATTTGTTTGGAGATAGATATAAAAGTATTCACACTAATACAATGATTAAGAATTAATCTTTTCCACTATGAAATTAAAAAGCCAAATTTCTTTATCTATGTATTCAAATAATTTGGCATCTTTGGTCTTTGAGAGTGATTTAATGGGTAGTGCCGTAAACCCATGAGGTTTTATGACAATTAAATGAGAAGCCTCCCGTTAAGCGACTGTGACAAATATAACTTTTAAAAGGAAGTATCCACTAAATATTTTTTTATATATAAACCCATCATAAATTCCATGACAGAGCAGATGATAAGCTTATCATGAACTTTTACCTTATAAAGAGTCAGCATCACTATGAGGAGGCGTCAGTATTATTGATATTCTGCATTAAATGAACCATATAACTCTAAGATTATACTCTTCACGGCAAAAGATTTTAATCATACATAATTTTATGACTTCTTAAATCTTGATCAACACTATAGTATCGAGAGTAAAATATAATAAAGTAATATTTGAGTGTCCAAGAACCATACGTAAGGGCTCAAATTTTTACTATAATTTAAATAAATAAAATATGTTTCAATTTTAGACTATTCATTTTGACATGATCTCATAATAGGGTATGAAATATTTTTTTAAACAAGTTTTTACATGGAGATAAAATATCACCTTATGGACGAAAAAAATACTTTTTTTGAAAAATTTTCGCAAAATAGGTAATTTCGAAATAAAATATCAGATTCCATCTTTTAAAAAAGTTATCAAAGACTTTGTGTATATCTTAGGAGACAAAGTATAGGGTAAAATGTTGTATACTTTTTTATTTAATTTATGTTATGCATTAAGCTATTAATTTGAAAAAATTTTCGTCAGACACCCAGAAATGCTTTATAGCATTAAATAACATATGTAACTGTCATTATAATGTTTTCCCATAATTAGGCACATGTGGAATCTATTTTAAGTTTCATTTATTTCTCAATTATATACCCACACGTATTTAAATAAACATGTTCATATTTCAGGAACATAATTTTCTCCTAGATTACACAGATGTATAAGTTTAAAACATGCTCTGAAAATAAAGATCTTCCATGAATCATTTCGTCTCGGATATGCTTCTATTTTAATTATTTTATACGTATAAATTAATATGATACTTTTAAACATGTAATAACTCTTTTAAAAGGGTGAAAGAAGGTTTTTATCTAGTTTTGTTTACCTTTGAAAATCTTTTATTATTTAATACATTTTCGGTTGATGTCACTTTTATTTTCTAAAAGGTGAATGCCGTGCATTTAACCATGTGTACATATCTTAAATTTAAACGATACCTTCTGTACATATTCATCTAAGCGATATTATATAAAATTGCACAAAATAAAATAAACCATTATATCAAGCTCAAATATCTGAATTAATTAAAATAAACTTTATAAAATAAAAAATCAATGTTCTGTAATAGAAGTAAACTAATGTTTATTCGTATCAATATAAGATGCACAATTATTTTTGAAATTTTGTTTTAACATTATTTTGGTTTAAATTCTAAACTTTTTTATAATGTATCTTCAAGAGATCATTTTAAATTGGTGTGCTTTAATCACGATACATCTTATAACTATATTTTTTTAATTTTTCCTCTTCATAATTTAAGCATTCTCAGGTTAATACTTCAAATATGTAATCAAATAATTTTTGTAGATATTTATATATGTAATAGTTTCCCATTTCATCACAAGTCTTTTAATAAAAAATATATTTTTTTCAATTCTAACATTGTTTTTACCTATAAAAACAGAATATAATCTTTTTTTAAAATAAATCTAGTAAATAATTCATTTGTATTTGTGTACAAAATTTGCTCAAAAATGTAATATTTTATAATTCAAGGTTATCAATTTAATCCAGGCAATTTATTCCAATTGAAGCAGAATTACCGACTAATAAAAGTGGAAACCCTAACCGAGTTCGGATCTTAACGTGAAAGATATCTTGAAGATAATCAAGGCTCATTCGCCAGAGCCAGGAGCAGAGCACAACAAATGAGACTATATATATACATGGAATAGCGCGCGCAATTCTATATAACAGCTTTTATTACACACAGGTTCCATAATTTAAGGATCTTGTTAAAAGATGTGAATTATGATCTGATGTAATTTTTTTCTCAAAAATTGGTACCTTTGTAATAACTTCTAAATTAAGTCCTTGATTTAAAACTAAATATTACCAAAAATATAAGAAAATCAAACGTCTTAACCTAAAAGAAAAATAAATTAAATAAACAGTAATGATATTTCAAATATCAGATGCATTTTCTATGTGAAATATTTTTTAATATACATTCAGGGCGACCACTTGAATTTCCTATTTTCTTTAAATACGCGTATTAAATTTTATATATTGACGTAAGTAATATTATTTAAAATAATATTTTGTTACAATTTTGTTAAATAGAAGCAATGCATTAGTTTTTATTTTTCATTATATCATTTAATTACCTTTTCTCATTTTAAATTCGAATTATTCTCGGGTTTAAATTTAATGCTTCAGATTTAACTGGAAAGTTATAAAAATGAAGAATATTAAAAACTTTTTCTTTTTTACAGTGCATAATTAATTGCTTACTAATTTAAAAAATTGGCTATGGATTTAAATCATGCTAAACATAATTAAAATTCCATTCGAAACTTAATTTGACTTACTTTTTGGAAAGGAGTATAATGTCTTATTAATGCATTGAATGTAGTGGCTTTAACACTACCTGCAAATAACAGCAATTTTGTAGCTGCCCACTTCTTCTGGATCTATTCAAAATTTTGAAAATTTTGAAGAAAAACGATACAATAAGGATTGTTGAACGTAATTCCACCCTTTAACAGTGTTCGCTGTCCGGAAAATACTTTCAAATTGAATGTTTTGGTGATTTTAAATAAAAGTAAGTAAAAGGGAAGAAAAATACACTTCTAGCTTCCAAGATTTCTGTCTCTTTTCCATGAGGATTTACTTAAAAAGTATTTGTTCCTCGATCTGATCATCATGAATTTATTTTTCTTAATATTAAAAAAAAATATCTAAATCTATTTATAAACTCTGAACATATACAATAAGAACTTTCAAGCATTTAAATTTTAGAATATATTTGAGTTCTTTATAAAACTAACGTTAGAATTTTTTTGTGAAAAATATAGTAATAAAAATATATCGCTGTATTTTTGTAACCAAGTAATATTTGATGCATAAAAGGCAGTTAAATAAAATATTTTTATTCAAAAATCCAAACGTCATACGTCTACCTGAATTTACAGGTTAGTAAATTACATGTTCCTATCGATTTTGCTCTGAAATCACATCAAATATTAATTTTTTGTAATTAATAAAATAATGATGGTGCATCAAAAAAATGTATTATCTCTAAGACATGAATGTAATCGGTTATAACCAAATGATATTTCAAGATAACTAATCTGAATAATTTAATTTGAAGTAATTCTAGAAACATGAAATATTATTTCGCGGAATATTTGAGGAGCAGAAAGAAATAAATTTGAAGGAAAAGAAATATTCCAATTTTTATTACGTGGCCTGTTCTATGCTTATTAAAATACTTTATAGTGCAAAAGATCATGGAAATGGCAGTAGTTAACTAATACTCAGCTCTTAATGCAAGTAACTAATTACCATTACAGATATGTTTCTGATTTGTTAGCCATTTTCTATTCATATTGTAAACTGAGTTTTACGCACATTAATTATCGAAACCTTCTAATGCTGCATTTCAAGAACAGCAATTTCATTTCATCATCTAATATTATTATCTCCTCATTGCATTTTTTTATTAAAAAATCTTACAATAGCTTTAGTGATTTATCTTTCATCTCTGTCGTAAATTCATATCTAAACTCGAAATTATCCATATTATTCAAAATTAAAATCAAGAAAAAAAACCTCATGACAAAGTAATATGAATCGATTGATTTTATAAAATCAAAATCAAAATTTGGATTAACTGTCATGTTTTTTTTCAGACACAAAATCAGAATTTATAGTCACAATTTTGGCTAAAAAAGAGTCTGTTTCAAAAATAATTATAAGTTAATTTATTGAAAAAAACTTTTTAATTTTACCCATATTACAAGTGATTTCGATCAATGGAATAAAAAATAAATTAACTAATACTTATAAATAAAATTATTTTAAATTTTTTTGTTTGAATTCAAAATTTAAATACCATTTACTAAAAAATTTAGAGTCACATTTCAAAATTTTTAATTAATGTATTTACTTAATTTATTCTTAAGCATATGAGTAACAACATCTTAACACATAAATATCAGCAATTGATAAAAAAAATTTGAGAAATAAAAGAGATTGGATTTTTTTAAAAAAATTTAAAAATGAATTCTTTTTTACAATAAATTTTTAATAAAAATTATTAATCTTTAATGAAAAAATTTTCAAAATTTAAAATATTTTCTAAGATCAAATGCAAAGTGATTAAAAAATAATATTATTAGAAATATATTAAGAAAAACTCAGAATATCTTTTTTGTCTACAGCGTCAGTCGGTAAACTTCAAAAGTAACATTAAAATAACGTTACGTTAAGAAGAGGAATTTTTTAACGTAATAACCTTATTTAATATAACTTGCTATCGGCTGCTGTACTATTAAAAGTTTGAAAACTAAATCTTTTTAACAGATCCTTGTCCGATTTATTACACTTCTTGTCCAAATTATCACTTTTAATTCTCCAAAATATACCATTGTTGTGATATCTTTATAAACCTAGAAATGCACACAAATTTTTTTGACCATTAATTTTTTAAAATTAAAACAGCATGCATGATCTGATATGAGCAGAACTGTTATGATTACATTCAATTTTTTATATTAAATTCTGAAGAACACAAAATTGAGCATATTGTCGTGAACACCCGACACAGGCGGTCGGAGAATAGAGACTTAACGTGCACAAGACTAGTGCATTAATTATTATTATTTTTCAAAATATGTCATCTCAACTTTTTTTTACTGCACCCATTCCGCGTGGGTCTGCAGTTAGTTTCTTTTGGAGTACCTCCGTGGCACCAAAAAGAAACGCAACAATATGTTACCATTAAAATTTTATCCCTCATTCTTCTATCATAAAATATGTTTTTTTATTTTATCCAGTTGCATGCTAATTCCTTCCTTACGTTCTAAAAGCATAATGTTTCGATATCAGACAAACGAACATGTTAATACGTTCTATATGGCCTATTAAAAATCTACTATGACAAACTTTCTAACATTATAAATAGTTGCATATCTGTTTTACAGTGTATTAGTCTTTTGATAAATATATTAATCTTTTACTTAAAATTTATTTTCCTCGCCTTTCTTATGTAAATTAATATTAAAAACTTTAAGTAGAACAAATTAATGATATTAAATATATTAAAATGAATGAAATAGCAGCATATGATGTTTGTTCTTTAATTTCTAAGTTCCAATCTTTGATTAAGTAAAATTTGTGCTATAACCCTTTAATTAATTTATTTAATGATCAATCCTTAACAACAAATAGCTAATTACTTACAAACTAAATTTTGCAAAAATATTTAAGCTACGAAGAAATTAAACTGGTGAATATAGTTAATTCTAAATTTTAGTTCCATTACTCTTCTAATTTAAATTTGATTTTATTCCAGTGTTATTCTTTATATTACATCACTATTAAAATTTAGGTAAAGATTAGTTAAATTTGATATTTTTCTCATATTCAAAAATTGATGGCAATTAAATTAATTCAGTAACAAGGGCCTAAAACGCCTCAAAACTAAGATTCTATTATTATCTGAGTATCAAAACAAGATCTCTTAGTTCAATATTGGTAGTAATTTCTCAATAGCTCCTTTGTAAATTTTACTTTCTTTACATTCCATGTTCTATCCTGAAATCATAAATATTTTTTTTAAATTTTTACTCTGTTTGTTTCTAAAATATTAATATGCTTCATTCTTCGCTCACTAATACATACCAAAACACGAATTTTTACTTACATAAGAGTATATATTTCAATATCTGTTAATGAAGTTACTGAGTTAAAAAATAAAATGTTTAAATTATCCCCTGAATACATATGTTCATACCGCTACAGTCGAGAACAACGTTTTTGTTTAATTTGATTTTGTATTGCCTTAAGATACTGACAGACATGTATCCATCTGTTCTATGTTTAGTATATTTCAAAAATAATTGATGAGAATTACTTTTTTTCAATTTTCGACGTTGATCCTTAGGATCTCTTAAAATATATGTGGTTATTAAGGTTCATTTTTCATTTTTCTACAAAACATAATAGGTGTAAGGGAACGATATCAGCAATACCTCCAATGTCTAAGTTTATAATATACACCTTGTTGCCATATAGATTGAATTATTAATATCTTTTTGTAGAAGATTATATCCTTTAAAATTTCCAGGAAGTAAAATTGTCGATAAATTACTGTATAAACATTTTTTTCAATCAAATCACTTAAACCAAATTATATCTAAAGTACTGTACTAATAAAATTAACGTATCAGGTTTTACACAGTCAAAAATAATCATGTTATTTTAAAATATAATCGGCTTAAATACATGAGCATAATTTTCTATATTTATTATTATTTATGCGATCATTAATTTTGATGATGGATTTAGATTTTTATTCAAAACCTTTTCAAGCAGAATAAGGTAATACTCTTATATTTTTAATTAATGTTTATGTAATTCGATTGTATGTTTCCAGATTTTGACCTGTCATTAGGGTAACATTTTGTGAAGGTATATATATTAACATTGTTATACCCCTTCAGAATAAAATACTGTGTCAGATACAGCATCAAAAATTTGTACATTTTGAATCTAAAATAAATTAGAATGATAGAGTTTCATGAAGTTCATACAAAACTAGATGCAAAAAACTCTATAGTATTTTTCAAACCTTGGTGGGAAATTCTTCTCGATGTATTGCTTGTTGGGCTGTTCTTATTACTTGCTCTTTCTTGGATGAAGCTATATTCACAGCAAGCGGGTGGAATGATTTGTATACCACAAGAAGGCAATGCTACGTCATATACCATGGCAGAATCATGGTATGTTCAATCCAGATGTTATTTAAACACAGTGGGCTATCATATTGAATTCTATCCTATTATTTTTTTCTGTCAGTGGATTGTAATCTTTATAATCCAAGTTATGTGGAGCTATATACCTAGAATAATCGGAAAATATGACACTTTTTATGATATCATATCTGAAATACTGCAAACTAAACCAATTTTGGATACCAAAGCAGACATGAACGGATTCTTAGTAAAAATAAGCTACGACGAAGAATCATCTCAAAAACTTAATCTAATTCATGACAGATTACTGTTTCTCTTAATTAGTAAAAGTGAAATATCATTAGTTTATTCAATTAAAAATATTTCACTTTCCGCTTTCCTACTAATTTCACTTATTGGAATATTAATATGGTTCTCTGGAAATAAGTTAAGAAGAGAAAGCTTTGAATGCTCATTAGAAGGTGGAACCGGTATGAAAGCCATAACAGGCTTTACTTGTGACATATCGCCAACTTTTTATATATATGGAATCCAGTTTCTACATGTACTTATCATTTTAATAATGCTGATATTAACATTATACTCCACTTATTGGGTATTGAGCTTAAAATATGAGCTACATCATACCAAAACAGAATTATTTAATTGCAGCCATGAAGATTACACGGGAATGCCTGGATATAGTGACCTTCGAATTATACTCCAATTTGTTTTTCAGAATACTAGAGATGGAAATTACACTAAGAATATAATTGCCGACTTTTTAAGTAAAGGCTTTCTATGTTACGAATGTCAGAAAAACAGAAAAGCTAATGTGTTTACACTTAAAGAAGAAAAGTTGATAGTTGAAAAGATGTTAGAAACAATTGGGTTAAGGTTGGTGCCTAACAACCAAAACAAGTATCACTTATATGACTTCCTTAATATGATCAGAAATAAACTTACATGTAACTTTTTTAATATTTTGGGGGATATAAAAACTGATATAGTATCAGAGCTGAAACATAAAGTTTTGTTTATAGAAGAATTAGTAATAAAAAATGAATTAAAAGGTATATCCCTGGCTGAATTGCATCGGTACATCAAAAGTTACGAAAATATATATGAAAGTAAAGAATGGCCTGATCATTTCGTCCTCCTTGTGGCAGCAAATATATTGAGCATAAATATTACCTTGGTTCAATCGGACACTCCTATCATTAATAACTTCAGAACATATGAATATTTTAAACCCTATGATAATACCTGTCCTAAATTATCAATTGTTATAGCTTATATAAAGCCACACTATTATTTTCTAACAGAAAATGTAAAAAATGACAACTTATATACCAGTAACAAGCGGAATAAATTTATACGAAACCAAGAAACAAGAGAGAAGATTAGAGCAAACATCAAGAGGTGGTATCGAAGTCAGACTTTGATCAATAATATTGAAGAAAATGTTGATGTTACCAATGTAGAATCAGATCAGAGGAACCTATCAAAATTTAATTCATATAGAACAGTCGATAAACATTCCTTGAAGGATGTAACTCTCAAAAAACATTCATGTATAAATATAGAATCTTCATGTAGCATATTTACAGTATAATCATTTGAAGTCTAATCTAAATGCAAAGAAGACTAGAAAATTACCTATCCAATCAATAAATGATTAAAATTTACTATCATTCCAAAATATTTAATATTTAAGAATGGCATATTAATCAGCATATCATCAAAAAATAGAACACATTAAAAATATATCTGATTTTTTAACTAAGATTTAAAATATAAAGAGCCTGGCCTGTTAGTGGTTGGCTTCAAGAATCGCACTTTTTGATATTCAACAGTGAAACCCCAGGATTAAAATGGCCGTTAAAACAGAAGTTTTTCTTTTTTTATAAAATATTTTTTTTCAATAATATTTAATAAATTATATATAGTTTTCTCTTTGCAATGAAACACTCTAATAGATTAAATTGATTATTTAGCAGTTTTCAATTCATATTTAAAGAATATGAGAATATATCTCAGAATTTTGTGAGTATTAACTTATACATCTCCATTCGCTGATCAATTACTCTACAATATATTTTATGAAATGAACTATACACTATCATTCATTTTAAAATTCATGTATAAAATCAACAATTCTACAAATCGTGATGAATTTTTTATTCTTTAAAATTTTAAAAAATATTTAGTGCAAGATTTATATATGTATAACACTAAAGATATTTTTAATAATATTTGCATTAAGTAAAACCTTTTTACAATAGTTCTAAAAAAAATAAAAATTGTTGATATTTCTGTTTCTTGGTTAGAGTAAACTAAATAAAGTCTGCCACTATTAATGATAAAATTAGATATTATTCTATTATGCTATTAATTTAGTCCTATTAACATTCATTTACCAAAATAAACTTTAAAAAAATTATTGTTTCATTTTGTGTAAATTCCCACACATCTTTAAAGATGGAATAATAATTACAAAACTAAATCTATATTCAAAAATATTAACCTGAATTTTAATATGATCAAAACACTTTTTTGGGCTCTAGTCTACAGTATTTCCATGTATTCTTCTGATTTTTGGGAATCAATTTTTATTAATATTCACTTGACAATTTGATAGATGGTCGTTAATATGTAAAAAATCTTTCAAAAATGAAAACTTGTAATTTTTTTTAATTTTACGAGTCAGAAAGGGTAAACATTATACCATGTCTCTTCTTCCGATTCAACATCAATGAATTTTGTTCTCAAAATTTTTACTTCATTATTTTTGCACTAAGTACCATTGCAAAATAATTTTTAGCAAAAATGTTTTACGTGATGTTTTATTTATACTTCATGCTGATCAACGCTGGAACAAGTGGTTTAAAAAATATAATGGAAGAGAAATTTAAAAGTTCTCAAATTCTATTTATTTCAAAATAATCTATTTGTAAGATTTGGTCTTCTCAAAATTTTTCACTTAAAACATATTTATTCTTGTTAAATGATACAATTTATAAGTCCTAAGCTTGCCAAACATTTTAAAAAAGGAGTAAAAATAAATATTTATGCTCAAGCAATCAAAATCATACGATTTTTGGAAAGTTCATTACTACAGATTTTTAAATATACTTAATTCATCCATGAAACATTAAAAACACTTTCCAGTTTTAAAAAACAACTTAACCAATGGAGAATATACATCTTCCTAGCGACTGTGGATTAATTAATTATACCATGTTTGAAAAATAAAATAGATAATATTAAGACTCCTAAGCTGATGTAAAACAGTAGTTGAGCTGTGGCTTATAGGATTGTTAATATAATTAACCTGTAATAGACAGATAGTGTTGTACTCTTTAGTGATATAATTCTGTTTGTAATCTTGATAGCAGATAACATGCCAGTTGAGTATCCTTGAAATTTTTAGCAGTTAAGATTTAAAAAAATAGTGGATCCTTCTGAGATTTACATGTGGTTATCTAAAATAAACTGTCAAAAGTGGAACACAACCCTCCTTGTTCCCCTAGATTGAACGATTATGTGCCAATTCATTGGTTTATCTAAAGATATTCAAAAAATCTTTGAACATCTGTCTCTGTCATGTAAAGATGTCTTTTAATAGCCAAAATTTGTCTTTATAAAAATTTAACAATGCTTAAGATTTCTAAGAAATCTTTTGCACTTCTGGGGACCATCTAAATCATCAGTTGATGTAGTCTATTCAAACATTGTAATTATAATAAAAAGATGTTATATTTAGAAAACAATCGAGATGTATCTCTACAGAATTCGATAT
The DNA here is from genome assembly GCA_001455285.1 of Sphaeromyxa zaharoni. Lineage (NCBI taxonomy): Eukaryota > Metazoa > Cnidaria > Myxozoa > Bivalvulida > Sphaeromyxidae > Sphaeromyxa > Sphaeromyxa zaharoni. The sequence continues at coordinate 24,043 of LDMZ01062488.1, forward strand.
AGAATTTCTCTGTTATGACAATGTGTCCATTATTGATCAATCAAATACGAAATGCTTTATAATGTTAAGCGTAAAAGAAATATATTGATAAAAACTTTATTCGATCTCTAAGTTGAATACCCCAGAAGCTGATACATAGGTGTTTCTAAAATTTAAATAGCTGGCGAATACTTATCTGTATGAAAGTCAAACACAAGCGATTTCATCTGATTTTAAAGAAAGGGTATTCCATACGAAGGTCACCATTAAGTTTCCTCTACTGTGGAACACTTGGCCATTTTATCAATGACTACAAAAACGGGAAGACTAAATTTAATCAACAAAGTTAAATACGTATTTTACATTAATTGTAGTAATGATATTACCATACACAGACTAAGATTGAATATTTTCCTTGATGCTTTCCAGGGGTAATCAGATAATGCAAATAAATTTACTGGGTTATTCCGAAATAAATGGAAATTATTCCCAAAAAATTTTAAAAATTTTATACGTCAATTTTTTAAACCCTTAAATAAATTCAAGTGAAAACAATGAAAATAGGACAAATGCTTCTCTGAAGCAAGGGAATTGTGGTGTCCCGCCTCGACTATAAATAATATTATTGATCAATTAGACCTAGGCGGTGGCGTATGCATATTTATATATATATATTTTAATATGAAGCACGAGGCTGGTGATGTCTCAGAGAATACTCAAAGAAAACCCAAGGTAATGATGACGGAACCATTGTTTAAACAAGTAAAACGCCTCAGTTTCCAGAGTGTACCCATAACAGAAATAGT
>LDMZ01062631.1:0-14977 GCA_001455285.1 Sphaeromyxa zaharoni
GGTTATCATTAATTGTTCCTCCGCCCGCCTGCCAATGGGCGTGGTTCTATGAGGGCACAACAGGCTTATATTAAAAATTTGAAAAAAAGATTAAAATCATATTTTTTTTCCAAAATTAAAATTATCACTTAATTAAACAAAAATCGTACCACCCTTATTTTTACTTATTATCTAGGTAAAGGCAAATTTGTTTGTTAAACTTTGGTATACCACTTCAAAGATATATTCAATCTCAACTTGAAGAATTACTAAAATTTTAATCAATTTACAACAAACTAGATTGTTTCCGACAGTGTAAATTCGCTTAATTAAGATGTATATGACCGTAATTTCATATAAACATGTGCTTGTCATTGCAAGAAACTCGAACCCGTATCTGTAACGACACCAACTAATCATATACTAATTGATAAATTTATTTTCTATAAACATGATTGCCATTTTCCTATGTTGAATTTTAATTATGAATACATGTTAAAGATTTATCAAAACATAATTTTAGATATAGTTTTAACCTATCGCCAAAAGACTCAAAATAACACTAAATAGAAAAAAAATGATTTTTTTTACATACCAATCTTAAGAAATTCCTTGTTAAAAAATAAATTAAAGACTTCATTGTATCATCATTTTTAAGCCCATGATATTTAGTAATGAGTAATAAAACAAAATAATTAATCCTGTCTTTATTTTTTTAATATTTGTTTGCTTCTTATTACAATACACATTTATCTATTCGATTAGAATTTGCATACGATAAATTAATTAGCTAAGGGCTTTAAAAAGCAGTCAAGTTTGATCGATTATAAAGAATATACGTATTTTTATGAAAAATTAATTATAATAACGTAATATTTTTCATGCATCATTTTCAATTGAAAATGGTTCTAGTACATGCTAAGAACTATATCATTAAGACGAATTTTACTTCCCATTTTTTATTGATATTAATCAAATAAATATCAATTTTATACAAATTTGTGTTTCTTATTATTTTTTAACAAATTTATGCACCAGATTTTTTTTAATTTTGAAATAAAAAAAAACTTCAGCCAAAAATAAAAAGTGTTTCTATATTAAATTTGCTGATTCATATATATTTAACATATTCTGTCATTTATTCGTAACTAAATTTTAAGTAAAGATAAAATTCCTGTTTGTTAAAATTAGGATTTTTTAAACGATTTCTGAACTTATCAAAACGTCTTGCTGCAATTTTTGAAAAAATAAATTTTGCAATCAGATAATCCTGTTTATATTTATCACTCAAATCAATTAAATATATTGTAACGGCCTTCTCAGGAATCCGGGAGTTCCTGATGAAGGAATTGATTAAACTGTAAACGCCAATTGGTGGCGTGTAGTGATACGACATATTGTAATAATAATAATACCCTTTAAGGAACTAGTTAATCAATTCTTCTATTCGCCCAGCCGCCTGCACGTTCTTTCTCTCCGTTCCGAGTATCCCCGACAATATTTTAATACAATGAACAGACTATCAAAAACACAAATTGCTACATCTATATGTAGCTGTATTTTATTATAAATTATTTTGAAATTTTAATTTTTATTCTTGTATTTTCTCTCCTAACGTTAATCCTACCAATTTTTCTACATATATATAATTTCCATCAATCCTTCTAATCTAAAACATCTGATTTTTCCATTCAATAAATGTCCGAAGGCCTCTTAATCCCAAATTCGAAAGTAATGCTGTATTTAAACCCCGTTTTCTAGCAGTTATAAAATTTCTCAACTATTTTTATATAATTGGTCTTAAACTAATATATGATAGATAGATCTTGAGGTTTAAGCATGTTTTAGGTATTTTTGATATTATAACCATTTATATTAGAGAGATTTTGTTATTTTTATAAAAATTTAAATAATCTTAGAATAATATCTAAAGCAGATTTATAATTTATGATTCCTTAACAAATTCATTAAGATTGTTACAAAAAATAATTTTTCCCCCTACGTGTTTGAATTTGTTTTGCAAGTATGGAGGGATTATGTTTTCGATTTTTCAAATAACAGAGATTATTAAATTTTCTAAGGATTGAGGGAAAGTTTTGATCAAACAATTGTAACATAATAAAATCACAACCAATTTTTTTTAAATTTAATATTAACAAGCTCGAATCTTTGATAATATCAGTGTTATTCTTTAAATAATGTTGCTGTTAATCAAATTAAAACTACTGCTTTACTGATGGAAAAACAAAGCATATTTATTTATGCAAAAAATAGTTTTTCCATCGTAAAAAAATAAGAACATGTTTCTGCTTGTGTATTAATTATTCAGTATCGGTTGGAATAACCTCATAAAGTTTTTTATTAATATTAAATTTTTAAAAATCGAATAATGTTGGAATTAATTCCCTGTGGCTCGTTTTAAACATATTATGCTTTGGTTTAAAAATAAGATATTTTAGTTAGCAATTAAATTTCAACCTCATTTTTTATATTCATTGATATTATCAATTCCAAATATATTTTATTACACTATTAATTTTTATTGTTTTTTTTTATTTTCCCCAATCAGTAAAGCCATTCGTGAGGCCCAATATATAGTCTAACCAAGGAAATGATATAAGATTAAAGTTATTCGAAATATCAGCTTTAACAACAAACTCCGACCTATTTTGAAAAACATTGAGAAACTATTGTGGCAATATTCTATGTTTAGACTTAAGATTTCAACATATGTCTATCTGGGCTAAGTTCGAAATAACAAGGCGATTCTCGATTAATTTTGTTGATGTATTGTGAATCGGCAATTATTTTGATATGACAAGGCTACCTATGATTATGGTTTAAAAAATGGCTCTTTTGCTTCCAACATTTTAAGACACCGCAAACAGATTGGTATCTAAATTTTCTGACCATTATATTAAAATATTTCAAACAGTACATTTTAAATTAAGAGAAACAGTAAAAATTATACACTCCAGGAACGATTTGGTCATGATAAATACATGGATAGCTATTAAGTCATTGTATTTTTTTATTTGGAAAATACAGTGACCCCCCTTGTAACGTGGATAATGGGAACAGAGACCAACCGCGATTCTATTTTGTTTTATTTTTAATGGAATAACAATTTTTACATCTATTTTTTGGCCTAGGTTGAGATTTTTTTATTTTTTAATTGAATATTTTTGAACCTTCGAAATAACAGGAATAATGTAATATGCTAAACGTGTCAAAAATATTTTTGATAATTTGATTAACCCAACTATGGATACAATGAGAATTTGGAATCTTCTGCAGAGTATAGCAGCATTCCCAATATGTTTTATGAAAGATTAAATATGTTAAGAAAATAGTATATATACCGATTATTCGTATCTGATATTTAAGCCTTAAGTTTGAGAAAAGTGAATACATGATGAAATCACGTAATATTTGAATTTAGTAGTTTACTTCTTATTGGTTGTCTCCCTTATCCAATGTCGGTTTTCATTTTAGAAAAATATTTGAGACGATTCATTGCCCTTCTCATGGGAGCTGTTGTCCTTGGCCTTAGAGATCTATTCGGATTTTCCAAAACTTTTTGGGAAAAATCCGGTACATATGTACGGGTAAAAAACAAATAAGGTATGAAAACCTAAGTTTGATAAATACTGAAGTGGTTAGGCGGCATTTGAATCCTGTGAATTCTGTATAATGGGATTCGTATTGTGTTATTTTGATAACTGCAGTAGATTTAATATTTTAAATTCAATAATTGATACGATTCGACGCTGTTTGAACATGACGAGTTATGTGGTATTTCTCACAAGGATGTTCATGACAGATGCTTTTTAGTTTGATGGGCCATATAAAATATGCTTCTTCCATTAAAACTCCGAAATAAAACATTTTTATTACATTCGGATAGAATGACTATCAAATCATTGACGTTAAAAAGCAAAAAATGTAAAGTTTGGATATATACATTTGAGAAGAGCAGCTCAAGTGACATCGAGGATCTTCAGTGCACTACTCACCCTTAATAGTCATTACTTGATTAAACTTCGATGATTCGTAATCCATTTTTTATTCTTAACAGCCTTAATACATTTAAAGTCATTCATTACCAATTTTTCAGACCGGATTAAATAATTTTATTTCCTTTGCTGATTGTTATAACCAACGAATGGATGTATTCTAATAATTTAATTTAAAATCTTTAGATAGTATACGTGGTAGATGAATTCAAATACGTCATTATAAATGATCAAAAATCATAATTATTTGCAAATTACAAATCAGTGATGTTAGGAACGAACATGTTCTTCAATTTAGAATAGGAAGACAGATTTGTAACTGAATAGTAAATCAAATATATTTATTAAGCTTAAAATTGTTTCAGCTGGTTGGCTTGTTTACCAGGATGTATATAGGTTTAACAATTGAATGTTGAAGTAATCATCCAAACCTTTTTTGTTTGCAATAAATAAAAATAGATTCAGCTACTTAAAATTATATAAATGTTTCAAAAATGCTAGTTTATTTATAAACTAAATTTTTCCTTAAAACAATGAAACAAAAGATGTGGTTTTGGTAGAAATTTTTAAGCTTTTGTATTCAAATAGGATATAAATACATGAATATAAATGTAAGCTCATCAATTTAATAATTCTTATAAAATATAAAAGAATTGCTAGAATACTATTGATTTTTTATTAAAAATTCTTGAAATCTGGTTATTTTGTTCCTTCAGGCCATTCCTATTCGAAATTAGATACCAGGTATGAGAAAAATCTTTTAGTATCATAGCAGAACAACAAATTTTTGTTCTGGTAGACACAATTTATTTATTCTTACAGAATATCACTCATTTTCATATCGATAAATATTCTTAAATCTTTATGTATGTATAATAGACGAATATGTACAACTTGAGGCAAAAATTCTGTGAATGTAATTTTGGAAGTACTTTTTACAGAGGAAAATATTAAAATTCGTATTTTTAACATACTATCCATTTTCTTATATGCATACATATACACTTAATAATTTGTTTATGGCGTGATTTACTGTATTCTAATTTTATTACGATTTATTGAATAGAAGAATTACGTAATAGAAGAATAGGCCAGTTAATATGCACCCAGTCTAATTTTAAATTCAGCCGTTTTTATATTTTGTATTTAAAGAAAGAGATTCTTAATCTTTTAAAGGAATCTTGCCTTTTACATTCAGCAGTATTTGCCTAAAAATTGTTATTAGTCCTTATTTTATGTACAAAAACTTTGGTGGATCTGGTTATTATTAATTTTAGAAACCTTTAAAATAAAAAAAATGGAAATTATATTAATAAAATTACTTATTTCATTAATATTGGGCTACTTATTTTTCTCATTTATAAACATTTCATAAAAATTCTTAATGTAAATTTCTAAGAATAAATTTACTATTTTTATTCAAAATTTTATGCAGAATATAGCAACTGTTCGTTTTGAAAAATGTAAGATAGTTAAATTTATGATCCTCTTTATGTCAAATATGAGTATGATATTTAGGTTAACACTAGATTAGTTGAAAAGAAAAAGCATCAAGTTTTGGATAGAAATTTTTTGCTGAAATAATGTTGTGGTTCCTGACACCGGTTGCTCCACTTTGAAGCCCGTTAACATACAAATATTTTGTTATTGAGGAATCAGGGTTCCCAAATATCCAGTGGTTTGGTGATTCCGAACTACTCTCCGACATTTGTAATGGTAATAAAAATAATAAAAAAGATTTGAAAATAGAAACTTAGCTAGTTTTACGAGGTTCTCTCCACTGTCGCAACACACCCCAACGTGGCAGCTTTCAGATGCGTTTCGACATTACTCAGTTTACTCTGAGTATTAGATTAATATCGTCAACAGGTAAGTGCTACATGAAAATTGCTGCATTATAGTTTGTATATAACAAAGTTAAGATTTCGTGTTTAAAAAAAGTTTTATTTTAAAGGAACAAAATAAGATATTTAATATAACATGCTTTATTATAATTCTTTTTTTAAGTCTATACCTCTGTCAAATAATTATACTTTCTTGATTGCCTTGAAATGACGATTCATCATTTTCTGAAAGGGAATCATCACTTTTTCCCCTATAAAAAGTCCATTCTGCCGGTTCAGATTTCCCAATATATAAGTAACCGACAGATAAAAAGAGAGCAGTAATACCGGTTATTACAAAAATATCCTCCCAAGCAGCTCTAACTTCCTTAAATATAAAACACAAAATATTAAAAAGAATACTTCAAATTCCAGAAAAATTCCAACTACATAATTTTCAATAATTCCAGCGAGCGAACCAACAGTATTAACTAATGAACTGAAAAATCCAGAGTAAGGCCCAGAGACAGTAATGATTCCGCTAAAGAAGCCACATTGATTGAAAGAAGTAAATAAAAATGCAAGGGACATCATAGTGACAGTAGTCGCTAGAGACGGACGATTAAGAAGTCCAACCAAAGGTAAGAAAATTGCAACACCAGTAAATCCTATATTGTTATTATCTGATGAAATATTTTTACCAATTAACGTATTTACTTTTTGAACGTCAGTCTGTCCCAATTTAGTTTTTTCGATCAACAGATTTGTTATGAATGAAACAATGATTTGAAAGATGAAACATGCCACAAATGGTATTACAGAAATGTAACTAGCCTGATATCATTATTAAACAAAAACAGTAATTGAAACATCGGCAACACTGATTCCATATACATGAATATAGAATCTTGTCTGGCTAGAGAGCAACGCGTAGTAAACTAAATCATTTCCTATTTGTACTAACATATACGAATATGTTTGGGGAGAGAGTAATATTTTTGTTAATGGGACATACTATATATATAATTTGGTTTAAAATAATATACAAAGACAGGACTTTTGTTATTTGAAATATCTAGTATATATTAGCCCATAAAATATATATCGACCGCTATAATTATCTTCATTTTCGTCGAGCTGTTCTTCATTGTCATTTCTTGGTTTTGGTTTTTCTTCTCTTTCAAACCCGAAAAAAGTCCATACTAGAACGTTAGCCATACAAAACAAGCCTTTCATTGTTAATTAATATATATATATATATATTTATACCTGATATGTAGAAAATCAAATCCCAACCAATATTAGAAATTTTCAAACACAAGGGACCAATTAAAAAGGCTATGGAAATACCAACCATTAGACCTACATGAAGTAATATCTTGAAACAATTAAAGAACCAGAAAATGCTAATCCTGTAAGGAAGCTTCCATCGGTTTTTGTTTTCCACGAGCCTATAAGCTGACTGGCAAATGGAACAATAGGTCCCTAAGTACTATGAAAGTATTAACAATCTAAGATACGCAGAATATTCCAAGAAGTACCCTAAGAACACCTATCCCGATGATACCAGTTAACCTTGTTAATATTGGAGTAGCCAAAGTAACCACAGTAATTCCAATACAACAGATAATGTTTATTACGTTAACGCCATAGAGTTGACCACATATTGTCCCAACTATTTGGAAAAGTAAATAACCAAGCGAAAACGATAAATGAATGATTGCTACTCTAATCAAGATTTTATACAGAAAACAAACATTGTTGTAGCTCTCCCCAATCGAACTTTCTCTCCTATGCGTATAAAATCCAAGTAAAAAAATATTATAACCATTATTCTACGCTTATAATATGTATGTATAGTTACCAAGACATACAATCAAAACATATACTTACTTTTCATATTAAATTTAAATTTGAGAAAATTCATGACAATTTTTTAAAATTACTTAATGAATCGAAACAGAATTGATATCAAAATTTTCTACTGCCATTTAGGAAATACATTAAAATTATAGCTCTTTTTATAATATAAAATTAAGCGTGATTTAACACAATAATTCATTTAAATTGCCGAATCAATTTACCCTATAAAAATCTTTACATTCAATGCGCTGTATTTATAGCCATTATTATATGCCATTACGTAAGTAACAAAGACAATTCCTATATTATGGTAAAGCGTGTTGTTGTTAGCTAGTTTTCTGGTAATATATTAATTTCAATCAAATTCTACATACTCCAAAGCAAATTACGTAATGTTTGATAATTTTATGAATAACAAGATTTTTATATTTTATAGAGGTTAAACATCTTAAATGGAGTGCTTTTTAAGACCATTATTTATATATATATAACATAAAATAAAGAATGGTTCTCTATACTTTCATCTTACACAACTTTTCAGAAACATTTTTATTAGTATTAATTATGAATAGGCGAGCCTTAAAAATATCTTTTTCAAATTTTCTCAAAGAAATTTGATTTATTAATGGGTAAGGATGTTATCAATATTTTTGGAAAAAATATCAGAACTATTTACGAGGTTATAAAATATTTTTTATTTAGATAATTCATATTGAAAGATCAAAACATTTTTTTTCTTTTCAAGGTAAATCAAAGTGATTTAAATAATGTTTATACCATTAAAACATTTACTTCTGTTCATTTCTTTTACAATAAATTTAAATATACATAAAAGATATTATGGAAAAGAGCACTTTAAGAGTTTCATCATGCGACAATTAAAATCTAGGATATTTTTAACAACTTTCCATAAAATTTAAAATAGAATGATCGAGGTTGAAGTATATAGTTTTTGTATTTATTTTCCAAATAATCTAACTCCAAAATATGGTTTATTCTTGTTTGTAAAATCAAAAAGACGATTCTATAAATTTAATATCTAAATATTTCTGAACAAAGGTGGTTTGTTTTGCCTAATATTTTTCTTGACTGTCATCAATTTTAATTAAAAATTTATCAGCTTAGAGGAAATTGAATCTTTCTCCCCCATTAAAAAATTTAGAATAATTATTAAAGGAAACGGGTTTTAGGCGAAGTACTTTCAAGATTCCTAACCATTTCTTGTCACGTTTTGTCAATAAAAATATGTTATTGATAATACAGCCATATTTAAAAAAGATCTATAACCATTCAGACGTGTAATGCTTAGCTTTATCAGACTTTTAGTAGATAATCTTAATTTGTTAATAATGATATATATACGTTTACATCACTTGTAAATCAACTCTCATTGACTAGCTTGTAGAAAATGAATTTTCATTGTTACATACTAATGATAAAACTATTGATCAAACATTTTTATTGTAAGTTACAACGAATAATCATAAGAAAAATGAAAATCTTTTAAATGGTGATTGCAAGAGGGAAATTAACATCTGTATTTTATTAATAATTTTACGAACTTAACAGTTTCTTTTCATTAACGGTGAATGTTTTGATTTTTGAAAAACAAGGTGTGGTGTCGAGGACACCACGAATGGACCCGAGCCATCGCATGGCGCTTCAAGAGGTCCGAAGGACGACGAATAAAAAAATCTTTTTAATTTTTAAGCATTAGCTGTATGTAGGTTTTGTTTTTTATTTTTGTTATAAAAGTGATGCACCGAAACATTGAGAAGGAGCAGCAAAAGTGGGAGTCATCCCTGACGCCCTCCATGTCTCTTTTCGCGGTCTACCAAGAGACCGTGAGTTATCCGCGTGGGTACCTCACAAGCATTTTTAATACCTACTAATAGATTCTTTAAAAGTTAAGTTTATGTTAATCAAAATATTGTGGCTTAATATTGAATTTATAGGTTTGTATTGTTATTTTAATTTCTATTTCAACAAGAATTTAATAAAAATATTTTTTTATTTTTACTTTCATTTAGAAATTAAAAAAAAGGTGTTAAATTAGGTTTTTTAAATTAATAATCCATACAATAGTTATGAACTTGTTAGATGAACTAATATACCGATATGAAACAGTTTTCAATAATATAGCTCAATTATATCAAAAATTAGATAATAATGACAAAAATGAAGATAAATTTTAATGAATATTCCTTAAAAAATATTCTTACCCCGAAAAGTTTCTCTAAAGTTGAATTATGTTTCACCTCTGGCCCAATCATAGCAACCAGTGCTACACTGAGATTTGTTCTAGCAAACATAGAAGATGTTAGACAGAACCATATTGCAAATATGGCCATATATTTATGCTTTTTATCCGGTACGTTTTCCTCCATATTTTTTATACAACTTCAAACCACTTTCAGTCAAGTTTAATCTTGATCTTATTTACACAGTGATTAATCTTTGCGTCAAAAGTGTATGTCATTCAGATAATCTTTATTTAAATATTTAATATCAATTTCCTTCGTAGGTTTGAAATAGTAATATTTTGTCTAACAGAACTTTTGTCGAAATAAAGATAATAATATTATCAAAATAAAACATTCAACGTACTGAAACTTTACGTGTTTTTATAAATAAATTAATATTTGTTAACAATTTACATACATATTATTGCAAGGTGTATGAAAATACCAAAAGATTTATTTAATCTGTAGTAATCCTTATTTACTGTAAATTAACGTATTTCCCTTTCGGTTTATCTCTATTAAAGGCGGACTGATGAAATTTAAATAATATTTGTTAAACAAGATGTTTTTGGTTATTTGATTGAGTAAAAATATCTAGTTCAAATAAAGTATGTACTACCCAAAAAATGACTAGTGTCATTATCAAGTTGAAGGAGAGTGTTTGATGCTTTATTGGGGTCATGGTTTTGATTTAACCATACGGATTATATGTATACAGAATATGTAGTCCGTAAAAGCTATAACGCTCAAAATTTTAAATCTATTAGGTCAACCATACTTGGGGCGTTAAACTTTTATAAGTAATGATCTGTATTTAGGCATAACAAATATAAAGTTCAGTAATTACGTTGAATTAAAAAAACTAAATTGTAATTTATATGAAAACTACTGGATATATAATATGAAATATTAGAAATATCTTATCTGATAATATAATATAATAAAAAGTAATTTAAAGGCACTTGAGGGGTCCTTTTAGAATTTTTGCACAGGCTATTTGATCATGACCAAAAGTTTTGAAAAACTTCCTTGGTAGATCTCTATATATTAGTGTGTATTTAAAATCGTGTTTTTTATACTCTTCCCATTGCAAAGATAAAAAAGTTATAAATTAATTATTTTCGAAAAGCTATTAATGTTTCAATATATATTTAATGATAACTTGCAATTTTCTAAAAATCATTGTTCCGAGCATAATTGTGTATCTTAAACTCTAAATTGAGGCAACATTTAGTTAAGGTAATGAACGTGGAAAAACCAATCTAAATATATTTCGTTTTTTAATCTACTAAATATCAAAATTGTTTTTCTATCTTTCCCATACCCAAGTCATTTAATCTTTCAGTCGTACTTTTCCATAATAAATTTATGCTGTAGAATATTATATTCAATTTAATAAGGTATTATGTTATAAATGTTCATTATTTAAAAAAATTAATACTAGTTTCATTAAGTGATATATAAATTTTTTATATTCTATTTTATGGAACTGACTCAACAAAGACACAAACGTATTTGATATTTTATTGGTTGTGGATTAAAAATTTTAATATAAAAACTAACTTTGATATTTTGATATATATATAATATTTATAATTATAGTGTTTATTTTTGTACTTAATTTCAGAATATATTATTATAGGGTGGTTTTTAATCCGATTTATTTTTTATATTACAAAATGTGATAATTCATTATATTGGTATTACTGATAAATATAATATAAAGTATACTTATTATTAAGTCTTCATCAATAGATTTATAAATATCAGAGGTTGTTGTTTGGAATACAGTCATACTGCTATTTTTATGATGATAGTTCTTATATTAAACACTAGTACCTATTTTTCTTTACCACAAGAAAATTTTAATATCTATTGATTTGAAAGAGCTAAGGACAAATTCTTGGGAATAAAAACCCAAATGCAGTGTGATAATTGAACTAAAACATTCTTTAGATACAAGCTATCACTCAATTGATTTATTTCTTTGAGTTTTGAAAAATATTTGCGATACAATTCACAGCTACCTTATGCAACTATTAGCAGGATTAAACACTCGCTTAACTACCCCATACCCACGTTTATCTGCAGACGTTTACCTAACAGAGGTATTATCTGGGAAAAATTTATCCCCTTTTTTCTATTATTCTGAATATGAGAAATTTAATTATTACATGATTCAACGAATGAATTAAATTAAAAACGGAATGAAATTTTTTAATAAATATAAGGTTACATTAAAGCTATTTTTTAGATGACTCACGTTTTACTTCTTTAATAAAGAAAAAGAACAGATATTAGCATTAAAAGTTTCCAAGAGCTAAAAATCAATGATATCTTGTTTTCGGGAATGAATTTTTATTTTCTAAGATTAGACCTTATTCCAGATACTTATTTTGATTCAATTTGAAGAGATTTAATTGTTTTAATATTAACCTAGGAATAAATACATGAAAAGGGGTAAGAAATTTTTTAGAATAAAATAAATTTGATCCAAGCCCATTTATATAAATGAACGTGAGGTACCACGGAGATACCTTGCTGTTTTTAGGAAGGTGGTGAACTCGGACCTCGAACTGGATTTCGAGTCCCTTATCATTGATTCAAAATTGTACATTATAATAAAGATGATAAATCTTGAATTAAACTAACCATGTTAATATCACGAAAAATCTCCCTCCTCCGCAGCCGCCCGCATATACAGAGGTTATGTTTGCACGACAGAACGCTACAGAGTAGTTATAAATATACTATATCATTCATAACCAAAACAATCATTAATGAGAACAATTAATTTAATAAAATATTTCTTCTCTTTAACTTATATTCTACCTTTAGTTTAGTAGTTTTATAAACGACAAAAAAACGTAATTGTAACTTATGTAAAATGATTTTTTGTCTTTAAAAATCAACTTTTTTACCTTAACAAAGTGCTTTTATCGATTGGAACAATTTTATTCTAACAATCTTGGATAAAATCATCGAACATAGAAGATGAATGATTTATATGGATTTTTACCATACTATTCCTGTTTGTTTTCTTTGTCAAATATGGAACATTTAATGAAGATTACAGACACCTTAATCTGCCATATAAAAATGTTGATTGTTTATTTTTAAGATAAGAAAATCTTTTACAAACGATAATTATAACTGAAAAACAAATTCAAATATCTCATCCAGAGAATGTCTTAAAACGTCTTCGGAAATAAAACTTGATAAAATTTACATAAAAAATATCTAGTTAAAACTGAGTTTCTTAACTTAAAAATTTAGATGAAATTTAAACATATTAGTTTTAAGTAAATAAAAAACGTAGATTCTATGCGCTACAGGTATATAAATTATGAAAATAAATAAAAAATGTTTCTTAAGTAAGATCATGGAAACATGAATGTATCACTCTTAATTTCATTATGTACTCACATGATATTTACTTCAACCCTTAACCTTATTTTTTTAAAGCTTAGCGTTTCATATTTTATATATTGTTTGTATTAAATTCGTAAGATATAATATAATTTTTGTTTAATCAGCTTTTATAATATTTTGCTCCTAGATATTAATACTGGCTCAGATGAACATAAGGTAGATTATTAGTATTAATTAAATAATCTTATTTTTAATATTACATTTCCCTTTACAGATTGGATATCGTAAAAATCCTATGCCCAACGTTTTAAATATTCATTTAGATAACGTTTGGTTATGAAAGGGAAACTTTTAGTATCTATCCTACAAAAAATACTTATGAAAGTATATAGAATGAGGAAATACTCATGCATACAAATTAGATTTAAAATATTTTTCAAGACAGAAAATTAAGGTATAAACACTTTTGGTTTTTAATATAAACCGTTATCACACAAAAAAAGAGTTAAAAAATATCGGAGATAGATACAAAAGAATCAAGCAATAATCTGTACATGTATAACCAAGATATATTTAATTTTATTTTAAAAAAATAGACAAGACGGGAGAAGATAAACACGGCTGAACACTATATATTTTTTGTTCTTGAAATTAGAAGAGACGGTAAGCTATTTGACAAGTGAAAAAATATCAAACCACAATATCATCCAAAAAATTTCAATATTCAATTATAATCGGCGATTGAAGATTTTAGTGCTTATTCTTTTTCAAAATGACATTAATGAAACCAATGGTAACAAGCGCAGATTATCATTTTTATTTAAAAATTAACACATATTTTATACAAACCAGTATAAGAGCAAATCATAATACCCTAAAAGATAACGAGTCCAGTGGAATAAATAAATTTAATTCTATAGAATGTCTTGAATAAGCAAAAGTTCAAGATATCAGTTACATGTAAACAGAATATTTATTTTGAAAACTATCACATGGTGTAAAGTTAAATTATAAGCATATATATATATATATATATAGGGTATCTAATTACATGTCAGTTTTAATCATCCTTAAAAGCATGTAACTAAAGTATTTCTGATATAATGCTTTCAGATTGTGATTTAAAGTTGTGACACCAAGTATCAGTAGGATATTTAAATGTTTATTAAAAAGTGGTGAGCTGTAGCAAGATTTCTATTATTTTATACCTAATAAATTATTTTTCATTAAACTATGTTGTACCAACAACTGAAACGAATGCTGAAAAATTTGTTAATCAATCAAATTTTCAAATTGAAAACCATTTTTAGCTCATTTGGTGAATCTTTAACTAATGAATTTAAGAAATTTCCAAAAAATCATGTTTTTAAAGAAGAAACCGAAATTGAAATACAATATTCAGATTGTTATTTTAAATAGGAGATGGCAACCTAGACAAAGGAAGATGGGAACGGGATTACAGCTTTTTGTTTGTGATTGTTACAGCGAGAAAAACGGGTAGAGCTATTTCTTGCTATTTGAGTATAAAATCATATAATTTTCGATGATAGCCCTTCAATTTGGAATACATATCACAGTTACATGAAATTTAACCTAGCTGTTTCAGGTTGGAATGATTTCGATGAAAAATGGCAGCTGTTTAAAAGCCCTACTTCCAAAATCATTTCCTTTCTATGAGACA
>LDMZ01062681.1:0-11967 GCA_001455285.1 Sphaeromyxa zaharoni
CCTTTCTTTGTATGTGCTGAGGCTCAAGGGGAAATCCCCTTGTACAGATCTCGACAATAGGTTAAATTGTTTTAAGATAATAATGTTATATCAAATTAAATTTGATTAAATTCTGACATAAAATCATATTCTGGCATATAGTAATTAGTGAAAATCTTAAATTTAAATTTCATAAAAATGATTTTACATCCATTCAAACCAATATATACATATAATATTTTTTTGAAAATAAATTTCATTTACTAAAATCGTAATACAAATTTTTTTGAAAAATATATTTTTTAAAAATTGCAGTATATATCGAGAACAATACAAAGCGCATTTATATAAATTTAGCATATATTAAATGACAAATTGTTGTTATCTATTTTTTAATTAGTTGTCTGTATAGATCAGAAGTTTTATATTAAAAATGAAATTTTTTTTTTATTTCATTAATTTTTATTATCTAGACACCTATCTTTCATTCTGAATAATAATTATATCATGAAACTCCAACAAAAATAATATTTTTTATATTACTGGATAATTGATCAATTTTTATTACATTATACTAACTAATCTATAGTAAAGAGTTGTGTAGAATTCAGAAGCATGGAAAAACTTCAAAATATATAGAAAACTTATTTTATAAGTTTTGTTAAATCAAACATAAGAAAATCATGTTCTATGAATTAAACAAAGTAAGAATATATGCAGTAGATATTCTTGTAATCTTAATAAACAATTGACCTATTATTGTGTTCCAATTATAATCAAAATTTCATCATTTTTTTTGAACCTAAGAGTTAAAAAAAATACTTAAAATTAAAATTTTAAAATATTTTTCCATCTTTTTACAAAGAAAATTGTTCAATATATATATAAATATATTTAAATTAAATTTAAATCATCTTGTAACCAATTTTCAAAGATAAAATTTAAAAAAACTTGAAATTTATACCTCGTCATATTAATGTTAATTAATAAAAATTAAATAACTTTTGTATAAAATATAACAAGCCTTATATACGAGGTTATTATATAATTAACTTTAAAAATAAGACTCAAATATTATACAGAATATTACGCATTTTTCCTTGAAGTATTTATTGTGAATTTGATATTCAGTAATTTGGTATTATATTTAAAATAATTATTTTTAGATATATTCTGATATATAAATATGGAAGAATTTAGAAAATAAGATTTAGCCTCAATAAATAATTTTTCGTGTCAAATTTCAATTGAAATTATCAATCATTTCTTGCACGTAAAATATATAGTCGCGTTTATATCAAGTTATTTCACATATAAATACATATTTGAATATAAACAAAATTTTATTATCTGACATTATTTTAAAATATCTTTACATTATATATTAATTATCGTAGTATATCATAAAAAATGAATACAAACACAACAGATAATTTTTTACTAAATACTGAAAATTTAATTAACTCAAAAATAAAAAAAAATTTTATATAAAGTTACGTTATAACCTCACTATTCAAACATATAGCAATATCTTTGATTTAAAAAACATCGCATATATATTATTAATATGCTTTTGGCAAAAAATTATTTAATAATTAAAAAATATTCAGATTATAAGAATTTTTATTATTAGCACTTTATATATGTTATGGTAAGAAACTTAATTATTATTAGTGGTCCTATAATCGGTGGATGAAACCTTCTCATTACAATTATATTTTCGTGCTAATTAGTTGCTAGATTCAATGATATATCATTCGTATCTAATATATATATTGGATAACATTAAAATTTTTAATTTTTTACTTTCATTCTAAATACAAAAAATGAATTAGATATTTAAAAGCCAACTTAATAAAATTAATTTTTTATTAACAAACTAATTATTTTATAATAAATTTGAGCAAAAAGTGCTAGAGGCTAAAAATTACGGTGTCAAAACCAAAATAATATTTTTATGTGTGCAGGCTTATTAAAAAGACAAAAACTAGTTCAAATTCGTAACCACTAAGAACTGTTGACAGTAATAATTACAATCTTTAAAATTTCAGTTGATTTTTTTTAAATTAAGTGACAATTCCTGAAGGTTCTTTTATGCTAGATAACATGAAAAAATAATTTCATTATTTTAGCACAAATGATTATACATATTTTTTTTACTAAAACACACTATAATAAATTGCATATATATAAATAAAAGAATTTGTACTTATAATATTATATAATTACTATATAATATTTGCAAATTTAAACATGTTATGGGACAAAATGTTTGACCTCGACATAATTTTTTGAATCTCAAGGATTAGACTGCGATAGGAATAATTTTTGAAAAAATAACAGTGCCTACACAAATATTTTAGTGAAATTTTGCACCTAAACTTTTTTTATAGGTTAGAGGATCAACTATTTTTTTTTTACAGTAATATCTACGGAAAATATTATAGGGATGATTGTACGTCAAAATTAAAAAAATGTTAGCCAGAAACTCTTTGAATATCGTGGTATTATATCCAACGCAACTTTTTATCCAGTTTAAAATTTTTTAGATTAAAATTTCCAAATATTATTTCTATCAAAATGTTTAAATTTAAAATTATTATAATTTAAAATATTAGGCATTATGGAGAGATTTTTATAGAATTTAAATTTTTACTATACTTGCCGATGTTTCATTTTCAATTAGAAATCAACGTCCAAATTTTTTCAATTAAGAAGTATTTTATCTATTCTGTCAATAAAAAAAAGCAAATTCAAAAAAAAATTTTTGAAAAACTAAACTTTCCACAATTTTTATTTCTGATATTCGTTTAGATGACTAATTTTGTTTTGATAAATATATAAGATCTTCATAAATGCATAGAATATTTTTGAATATACGGTTATCTTTTCAAAAGGTCAAACTGATCCATTCATTATTTCATGTTTTAAATTATTTTGTTATACTTTTTTAATTAATATGCTATTGTAGCGATAAAAACACAATGAATGTTATTTCATTGAGTTTAAGAATTTTTTTTTTCATGCAATACAATGATATTTAAATATCTTTTTTTAAATTAAGCTTTGATGAATTTTACATCAAAGATTAGCTTTAAACTTTAAAATGGACAATTATATATGATTGAAACTATTTGTTCCAAGTAAAATTATAGGGTGGTTTCGCAGTACTCGGTTATTTTTTTTATTTTATGATTATATTATAATAACCAAATCTTAATAATGATTTTTTGATATGATATGAAAAATATTTTTTATCTAAGATTTTAAATAATCATGATACTTTTTTCAATATATGTTCTATAGCCAAATCAAAAAAAAATAAAAGGAAGTTTTTTAAAACAAATATTGTAACTACATCAGACCAACAAATAAATATATGCATTTACTTAATTATGGCCACCATGTGACGTATCCCTATGACTACAAATTTTAATCAGCGCGAAGTAGCAATGGAGATGATTCAACAATATATGAAATAAAATAAATACAAAAAATTTTTTGATCAAATTTTTTTATACAATCAATTTAATAATCTCTGTACATGTGTTGCAAAATCTGATAATAAAGAAATTTTATAAATAACTGTTTTAAGGAAATAAACGACATTAAATTTTTTTATAAGTAAAATTTCATAAATATAAGTAATATTATTCTGCTCATGATTTACATTCATTAATTACCTATTCTAATTCAGATTTTTGAACATAACCCATTTTTTCCAATAAAACGAGTTGCAATTTTTTTAATTATTTCCAAAACCTTTCGGCTTATTAATGCACACAATTGTTGCCCATTGCAAGACCCTTAGCAAAATGCCATTTTTTTACATATAGATAAAACATTCTAAATCGGAATGGTAAATTTTGAATAGGTTGGGGATATTATCTTCAAAGATTTTATTTCATAACAATTTTTTAGCCCCTTGTCGTGTAGAATACGTTTATTATCCATAATGAACACGGGGATTCAATTACTTGAATAATGCAAGCATCACAAAATTCTTTGAGAGAGGCCTGGTAATTTTCTCCGTTTACAGCTTTTACATGAATTTAATGCCAAAACATACTATAATTATTTAGGCCCACTATCTCGGATATTTCTAATTCTTGCGGTAACCAGAGCAACATATGCGAAACTGTCGGTCCAGGCTCTGGCCTGAAGTGGTCTTCAAACAATGGAGAAGCCTACTTCATAAATGAAAATAAAATTTTTATTATCGTGGTTAACCTAAAGTCTTCTGAAAATATCTGCTTATTTAATTCTTGATTGAATGGATGCGTCAATGTTCTCCGCTGTTATTGCTGTTATTACCTTAAGCGTATAGTGGAACTATCTCAGCCTTCTATCAATGGTACTGATCGAAACGTTGATACGAAGATTATCAAATACCCATGACACAAATTTATACAATGCAAGGTAAGCTCTTAATTAATATCATTAATGAGCTGTTCTCTGACTTCTGGTATAAGTAAAGAAAGATTTTCACCACCTCGCTTAAGAGGCGCAAAGAGACCGGCTCTTAGAAATCGTTTAACAATACTGTTAACAGTCTGGAACTTTTTTTGATACACTTTTACAGTTTCTTTAAATGAATGAGCTTCAGAATTTTTAGCGACAATTCATTCGTGATTAACATTGGATACCTGTATTCTCCTCCCAAATTACTAGGTATTTTCGTAACATTTTCTAGATTTTAATTCATAAGGTAATTAATTTTTAGAAATATTATATAAATTGCTTTAATGATTGTTGAAATGGTTGCAAAAATTATGAAATTGATCAAAAAATCTTTTAATATCAATTTTTTAGTTAACAATTTGAAAAATATATTTCAGAGTTTTTTGTGTTTAAATTTCATAACTTTTCGAATTATTATATTTAAAAAACAAATTGCGTTCGATATAGATAGTTTGAATCCATTTACACAGTCTTCAATATATTAGCATTATTTTTTAATGTTTTTTTTATTAAAATGCTTTATAAGTAATGTGGAAATATTTAAATTTATGTCGTTACTTAATAATGCCTTAAATATGTGTATTAACAAGTGATATATATTCATCCTTATGTTTTAAAATTTCTTTTTAAAAAATTTATACTGATATTATTTAATAATACGGCTAGGGTTATGATTATATTGAATTTAAGAAAAATTATTCGCATCAACCTACTAATTGTTTTTGATATTAAAAAATTTAATTGTTTGACATAATCAGGTTTTTTATTATTAAGATAAAAACATAGACAGTTCTATATCAATTAATTTTTATACAATGACGCTAATATTTGATATGTTCCTGTAAAGAACCAAATATTGCAATATATGCTTTTTTATATATGTCCTACTACATGATTCTTTATGACAGGGTTAAAATTAGCAAGTAGCCAATCAGAAACTTAAATATCCCAAAAATATTATGTATTGAAGATTAAAGATAAAAAATTGGTATGAATATTGATATAGTGAACAAAAATATATACTACGAATTTTGTTTAAATTTTTAGATAATAAGCGATTTCTAAATATAAAATTATACTTCTAAGACATATTAAAATCTTTTTTCGTAATTTTTGGTTAAAAAGAATGTGTAGTAATATTAATCTGAAAATTTTGGGATTAACTCATTGCATGTTTCATGTTATTTTTTTAAAGTGCTATAATATATACGGATGGAGAAATTAAAAAAAGTGTAATTAACTATTTTTTCAAAATATTGTAAACAGTATGCTCGGCGTTGTTCTTCTATTATTAATCCATGCCAGTCAAATATAATAAATGAAAACTTCGAAATTTTTTTATTCCAAATACAGATTATTTGTCAGTAAATTTTCACATACAAAACGTTACATTTTTATTTAAAAATTTATTAAAATATTATTTTTTAGCAAAAACTTGTTTTTATTAAAGTTTAAGATGAAGGAATTATTATTATGTATCGCAGATTTTGGAAAATTTCAATTTCATTTAAGATTATACTGGACACGTTATATTTATTATGAATCCTGTTCTAAATTCATTATCAAAATTAAAAAATATAAATCCGATTCAATTACTAAATCAAATCATTTTTGATACCATCCATTACTGAGGCTTTAATCTTAACTTTATTAATAGTTGAAAAATTTAATAAACAAAATTATTACGTATAGATCATGTTTTGATTTCGCTTCAATTTTAGGTTCAAGAATGTTCATATCTATTTTAAAAAAATTTAATGACTCATAAATTAAAATGTCGTAGCTTCAAAAAATAAAACTTAAAAGGCACTAATTATCAAGAGATAAGTATACTTAATTGTTCAATTTTTAATTTAACAGAATAATTTAAGAGAAATAAAATTTTTTTTAAATTTTCAATCTATTAATTTGAAAAATTAACATGAAAACATAACAGAATTCTGAAAGTCGTAAAATGAATATTTTTTTTCTAGATAATGGCTTTATATGAAAAATGATTCCTGGCCGGTTATTATAGATAAAATTTGCTTGGATAACATAAATATTTGAGAAAGATTTTTCATAATACCAACACATCAATTTGAATTTGTTCAAGAAAAACGGCACAAATTTTATGTATTTATTAGAGTGCAAAAAAATTCGAAGAAACGACTTCATAAAAACTAATATGTCAATAAAATTATTGTATAAACCTTATCTAGTAATATTTTTATTGTTAAGCTAAAAACTGGTTATATGTTTTTTAATAAAATTGATGTATCTTATTTCTTAGAGTGTTTTTCAATGACTTTGAAGGATTAATGAGAAAATAAAACGTTAGATCATGGAAAAACGTTTTTATTTTTATTATAAACTCACGTCCAACCGAAAAAAATACAAAAAAAATTTGACTATCTCACAAGAACCAAAATTTTTACATTAAAATTTTAGACAAAAACGACAAAATCTAATTTTGAAGAGATCTTTATGACGGATATTTTATTCCCTTGTAATAAATTTGTCGATATAAAAAAATATTTTTTGTTTACAATAAATTAATACTTATAAATTGAATATAATTTTAAAAAAAATTTAAATTGCGATGTATGGATAAGTTATATTTACTTTTGTTACAATAATTTGCGTTATATGGAGTATGAGTGCTTAAAAATATTTAGATATGTCATAATATTTTTCATAATCAAAGGTCATAATTAACAAAAAATTAAATATAAAAAAATAGACTAAACCAGTCAGAATTATAATGCTTACTGCTATTTATCAAACTTAATGAACATATTCATTGCAGCAAGCTTATCGTTTTATTAATTCAAAATATGGTCCGTTTATTCAAAAGAGTTAGGAATTTACGGATTATTTTATACCCA
Source organism: Sphaeromyxa zaharoni (assembly GCA_001455285.1). Classification (NCBI taxonomy): domain Eukaryota; kingdom Metazoa; phylum Cnidaria; class Myxozoa; order Bivalvulida; family Sphaeromyxidae; genus Sphaeromyxa; species Sphaeromyxa zaharoni. Next base: position 7,308 of record LDMZ01062681.1, read on the forward strand.
TTCAAAAATATCTAAAATATTCGTACTTAAATTACCAATTTTATTTTTTTTAGGTCACATGATATCAAAATTAACAAAATTAACTCAATTTTAAGATAATTTCATTTACTTACAAAAACCTCGTAAATTTCTCTCCAAATAAATTAACGGACACTCTAACAAATATTAACATTTTTATTCCAATCCTATCCTAATTAATATATTATAGGCAGGTTTTTATTTCCTAATTTTTAGGTAATGAACCATCCATTCTTCATTGAATGATGAATCAAAAATTCTACCTATAATAATATTATGCAATGTTTATTAATATCTTTTTTATCAAGTAAAATAATTAAAATATTATAATCCTAGGATTTATAACATTTTAAATATTTATAAATACAACTTAGCTAAATCATTTTATATAAAATTAAAATATAGTTGTTTTATAACCTCTTGTTGGGAAAAATTGAATTGAAAAAATTTAACTTTTTATATTCGCCAAAAATATATTGAAAAGCCCATGAAAAAAAATTATCCCAGAAAATTTTATATTTCCACAATTTCTTCAATAAAATATATCTGGAATGTACCTCAAAATTAATTTAAAAAAAAGAAAAAAATTTTGATTGCATTTTATAGATTATTTAACCCGAAGGAATCTGATAACAAAAATCGGAATATTTATAGAAGAGAACTTTGTTATTGAAAAGTATTTATAAGTAATTATATATTGTATCTTTGAGTAAAATCTATCGTAAGATTTATTCAAACCGTGTATTATGTATTAAAAAAATTAAGGAAATTGAATAATAATCTACAAAATCATTTGTTTTTATTAAATATTTTTTACATATTATTAGGCTGAAAACAATTACGTAATAACTTCATCAATCTTCAGTCTGGAAATTATACAATAATTTTTAAGAATTTTTTTATTCCAAAATGTATTTTTTCAATAAAGATAATAGTGATAAATACAATAAAATTTTTTATACCTTAAGAATCAAAAAATGTTCAAAAGATAATTATTTGGGGAAATTCAATATCAATATATTTTCGACGTTTTATTTTATATGAAAACCGCTCCATCACTTATCGTATAATTTAATACTAGAACCTTTCATTCCACAAAAAGTTCCCCCATATAATACTGCTTTATTATGATAATTTACGTTCAATGATTCAATCTGATGTTTAATTAAACGATATCATCTATAAAATTTTTCGTAATTAGTTTTAATTTTTTTGATCTAAAATTTAAATTTCTTATATTTGCATATTTTAGAAAGTTAAGAAAAACGTTAATGAAAAAATATGAAGCTATGTTTTTTAAAGTTTTGCTTTATTTTGTAATTTGAGATAATTCTCAGTAAGCTATTTAAAGATCCAAAAATGCTTTTCTCTAAAAACAGAAAAAAATGAAATTAATTATGATTTTAAAAATATCTTAGTCTATAATAATTGCTCTTAATCGAATTGTAAAAACAATTTTAAAATTTAAGTTTAATCATATAATCAATAATTTTATTAAATAGAGCCATAAATGTTTAAATTATGTTATATTTATTTAAAAGATCACATCGCGAAATGACAATAAATACCTGTAAATTTTTTATTTTACAGAAATTATTAATAAATTATTATTATTTAATAACGCAATAAGTTATACTAAAAAAATAAATGAAAGTGAAAATTATTCATGCCTTTAAATATTTTCAAAATTAAATTAGCGGATATTTACGTGATTTCGAATTTTTCAACAATAATTTTTCAAAATAGTAAATGGATTTAATTAATGTAGCAATTTTTCAACAATAAAATGGAAAAATTCAATGCCGAAAATTTCAAACCATTACATCTATTTTTTTGCAAGAATATATAAAGGTTGTTTTTTTAAATCTTTAATAATAGTATCAATATATTCACCTAATTATTTGCATATTTATTAATTGATACCATTTATTTCATCGCCTTTCTTAACTTTTTAATGATTTCGAAAATGAAATGTAACAAATTTTATATTGAAATATTTTTTCCTATAAAATTTTTATATTTAGTTGAATCCTGTAACATTTTTTTAAATCCTATCTATTTCCTTTCCATATTAAGGATTAATATTTAACACAATTATTAAAAATAAACGAAAATAATATATTATTAAAAACCTATTATTATAATAAAATATGTAAATGTTAATTAATTTTTTAAAAATCAAAAGATATATGTGAATTTAAAAATTTCGACTATTTTAATTTTTATTATACTAAAAATATAGATATAAATTGGTTTTGTATATTTTTAATTTTTGCAAGTATTGACCAAAAAAAATTATTATGAATGTGTTTTAGTATTTGAAAAGACATTTCTTTTTTAATTGCTATCGTAATAGGTGGCAGTTAATGTGATGTTTTTGTCCAAGAATTTTTTTAATGTTCTTTATCGTTTTTAAAAAATATTGAAGTATATTCACACGAATTTTTTATGATTGTTTAATTTCAGAATAATTACTCCAACTTTGAATTTTTTAAATAGTTTTGATAAAATGAAAAAAATTAAATTTAACGAATCTTTATTTTAATACTAAAAAAAAATTTATATATTTTAAAAGAATAAGATTTGTGGAATTAATTAAAATATAAAAAAAATTAGCTTAATATTTTATTTTGATGTTTTAGCAGTAGATTAAACAATTAATATATTGGTAAACTTGGAAACCTGATATATAAGCATTCAAGTAATTCCACTTAGCTTAAGCACTTACAATTGTGAAATATGTAAATGTCTTACAGATAATAATATTAATATTTGTCTATGTATTTTTTTCATTTTTTGTCAATGCAATTTGACCTTTAAAATTGCATGATTTTCCAAAATACAAAATATAAATCATATTCAATACTTATACATGTTAAAAACAAACTTCCCATTTAAAATTTACTAAATAATTTAGCAAAAAAAAATTATAAATTTACCTTTAAAACTCAAAATAAGATTATCAATCAACTTTCCTAGTTTATTTCGAATATATATAATGATATATGTTTTATTTTAAAAATATTACTTTTTAATGTTATATATTTGACTATATATATTATAAATAATTTTTTTAGTTATTTGATTGTTATTACAAATATTTTTCTATTAATCATTTATAAAATATGAAAAATATTTGGAGATTCATTTGATTTTCCGTATATCATGGAATCCAAACGTCGACTAACCGTTCTTCAAGCATTCAGTTATGATCGAATAATAACGTACGAATTAGCACAATTAGGCAATCAAAATTCTTAATTTTTTAAAAAATTATAGCGCTTTTAATACAAGTTACCCTCAAGGTGTTCAACATTACGTATATTTACTTTGATTATTCACCTCAAAAACGAATTAAATTATTTTAAATAAAAAATCTAGTTCGATATTTTTGCAATAATACAAAAAAACACATTTTAAAGTTACATTATATCAAAAAAGTCCTTCGAGGGTCTGAATTAATTCGTAGTCATGTTTTTTGTTTATTGTTACATATTTTAACAGTATTGTTCCAGTTAGACATATACAGTTTTGTTGATAATGGGATTCACGCCAAGTTGAAAGAACTGAAGATAACTGGTTCGGTGGAAAGTTTGCTTTAGATGCATATTTATGGCAACATTCAACGGAGTTTTCCTGTTTGCTTAAGCGTCAATTTCCGCAATAAATATTTATTGGATATTTTAAGATAGATAGAAAAAGCAAGGTTTGGACAATCGCATATTTGGAAAATATTTTTTTGTTTGACATTATGTCTAATTTTATTCCAAATTCGAAATTAACGTATGTTTTAACTTTGCTAAAATTTTATTCCAAGTCAAAAATAGATCTTCATCAAGTTCGTTCCGAGATGGCTAGTATGGAGCCAAAATTCCGGCTACGGAAGAAATAATTGATTATTGAAGATCTTGCATTTTATCATTTTCAGATTCTAGATCCTTTGAAACCATTAACTAGACTCTTGGATATTTCAAATATACATAGACCCTGCGAACATCTAAACCAACGGGGCTATTTAATGGAAAAATACTGTAGTTGGAGAAATATTTTGCGTGCCTCTTACAGGCTTGATTCAGAGCTCAAACGAAAGCTAGAACAACATTAATCTACATATACTTAATGCGCTGTAATGGTAATTCGTTGTAATAATTAATATCAAGGTAGAACTTTTTTTAAGATGGATAGAACCAAACGCAAACCCTGATAATTTGAGTATCTGGTCATTCAGCATCAACTTACCTCGGATAAGATGTGTGGCAGTTATAATTCATCAGAGGATATTTAGAAAAATTTTGTTAGAACCGGTGCAATATTATCAGTTCGTGTCATTCAAAATAGCTGTGAAATCTTATTCTATTACTTAATTTGGGGTTAATTGCATTAATTTTAAGATAGAGTAACTGCAAATGTTAAAAAGGTTTTAATACACAGTGATACTAGTATTTCGATAAAATGTAAATATAGTTCATCATCAGCTTGTGCGTCCATGTTTAATAAATATTAAACCTTGATATTAGGATGTCATAAATCATTTTTAGGCTTCCGCTTTGTATTTTTGCTCCACGATCAACTATCTCTTCAAGTTTTTTATAGTTTTCCACCTGATTTTTGATAACATTTTGTGTTGTTACTTTATCAAAGA
>LDMZ01062683.1:0-10021 GCA_001455285.1 Sphaeromyxa zaharoni
TATATATATTAATCCACAATTTATAACTATCATTTCTCTGATTTATACAGCTTAGCCATTTTATTCGTGCATCTCATTTGAAAGAATTAAATTTATCGTTAAAAGAACATTTTACATGCTGATATCATAACAAGTAAGAATTAATGCGGGTAAATGAAAAAAACTAACGAATTTTGGATATTCCAAATAGTTTGAATAATGCACATATTTTTATATAATTTATACAACGAAATATCATTCTCTAATTCCTGAGTAAAATAGACTAAAATAAATAACTCTGATAATTATTTGGATTTTTTCAAAATACATTTTTTATGCTTATTTAGATTTATTTCAAAATCAATTACAATATATATTATTAGTAATTCAATATTTATTAAATTGTGTTTAAAAAAGTGTTTATTATAAAATATCTTCCTAGCCTAGTAGTCTACAACAAATAAATTATATTAAACTATGTATATTATTCATACTAGTTTTTTGAACCCATATTTTGAATAATATTAAAAATTTTCAGGTCAAAGAAACGTATTTTTTTGCGAAACGACGAATTTATATTTTGAAAGAAATTAAAGATTAAAAGAACTACATTTTAAATATTTTTTAAGTCTTTAATAAATTAAAAGAAGGAAGACTAATAATAACGAGTCCTTTCTCAAGCTTTCTATGATAAATCTCAGGAATAAGCCGCAGACCCGATATAAAACGTTTCATGGGGGTCATTAACGGTGAACGTGTTATAAGTGAATCCGTGTTGTAACGAAAACCAAACTTTGAAGTGATGAAGGGTTAAGGTTATGGTAAATAAATGTTACAGAAGCATAAAAAATGTGCCTATATAAGGAATGTGGTTTATTATTGGTAATGATAAAGTTACAGTATATAGAACATATCATTTAAATTGATTTTCCCGATGACAATTTAAACTTAATTTCAAGGTTTAATAAAAGTATATACTATAATGATAATAAGCAGTACATGTATTAGTCATCAAAAGGAAAGAAATTGTTTGAGAAATATATCACTCAAGAAATTTATTTAGAAAATTACGACTAGTCTAGAATATCAATGAAAAAGTTGCTCCAATCGGCTACACAGTCATATTGTGGAGCTACATAGAAATTTACACCATGATATTTATTTGTTAATTCTTCTTTGAAAATGAATCAAATGTTAACCGCTTGCAGGGTTGCCTTTTTTGTTTATTTCAAACTTCAATTATGGATTTCAAATGTAAATTATGAATCCTGTCTACATCCTGTGATTCTAGCCAATTCAATCGTGCATTTAGACCATCAATGGCTGCAGTCACTTTAGGTGGAAATAGGGGTTCTAAACCTTTGTCCTCACTGATTTCACCGCTAGCATTTGTCTCACAAAGAGCGTTTGCATCAACCACAGCATTACTAACTGGTTCATATGTGGGGCCATCTCTATCAACATATATCCAATCGTGGACATCAAGCCCTAAATGTTGAACCAGTTCCTCATATCGTGCTTCTGCTACTTTTACTTTTCTAACATGGAATTCATTAAATTTTGATTAAAATTAACCGAGTCAAAATCCGTTTCCTTACCTTTTTCTGTAAAAAAGCACCTGACAGTCCGTTTTCCAAACATTTTTGAATTGTTCATTGTGTGATTCTTTTGACAAGATATCTCAGTCAAATAAAACACTAATCCGGGTGACAAAGTCTTTAGAAAGTTTGAAATTGTTTCTTTGTTTTCTATCACTTCTTTGATAAGATTTTTTCTATAATGCATCTTAAAGGTAGAAATGATGCCTCGATCAAGTGGGTGTATCCTTGAGATAGTGTTTTTTTTGCAAGAAGCGTATTTTATTCTAACCACTAAGATTTACTAAAGTTGGAGGGAGATCTGGGCAGTTTTCAAGCAGTAAAACTGCTTTTGCCTCCAAATTTCCGTTCTCAAATAACTTCTCACTAATGGTACAAACATTTGAGGAACCAATCGTGGAAGATATCTAATGTCATCCATGCATTTTTACTGTTTCTATAATATAAACCCAAATTGTTCATGTTCTTTTGATGGAAATAGCCTGGAGATCTAAACTTCCCTATGAATAAAGGCTTTGATTTATGTGAACCAAGTTTATTCACAAAAAACAACAGTGGCACAATGTATTTGATTTTATTGAACCCGAGCCTTTGCTTTTCTGACTTGCAAGCCAGTATCCGTTCTGGGAGCACGCGATAACACAGCCCTGTGTCATCAGATTTATACACTTGCTCAGGCACATATCCTTCTTCATTCAGTAACTGTTTCAATTTCTGTGCATAGTGACCTGTTGTCTCACTGTCTGCAGATTGAATTTTGCGAGAAATTACCAGCTTTCTGATACCATGCCTTTTCTTAAATCGACTAAGTCACCCCTTGCTAGCGTTAAATTCGATCTCTGATACCCAGCGGTTTAAATCAAGCTCTTTTTCAGCTTTAACCTGGCCTTTAATAATTTCCCCATATATAGGAGTTCCACCTGCTCTTTACTGAGTAAACAAAGTAAGTACAGCTTTCTCTTGAAGACCATCGGCAGCTCGCTTTAGTCATTTACTTTGTAAGCCCTCATTTTGATCAAAATAACTTGTAGCAACACGTAGGTTTCGCTCAGCTCCAATCCAGTAACGAAGCTTTGACTCCGCAACACCAAGTGTTTTGACACTGCTGTTTGACTTCTTCCAGTTTTAAGTAAACAAAGAGCTTCAAATTTTTCTATAACTGACGAAGATTTTCTTTTCATTATCCATGGTTGAAAAAATTCAAAAAGAAATCAGGAATATTACTTTTAAATTGTACCGACTACGGTGAAGTTTAATCCATGGATTGTTTGTGTGCGCAACTAACATCAACCAATCGATACAGTGCTGAAGTTTGCATTTGATTGGCAGCACTTGACTTCCTTGGATTGGCTTAGCCGAACAGCCAATTAAAAAGCGAGCCTCGATCTTGTTCGACGTGCCCCGTGTATTTAGGTTCATGACTGAACATAGTGGGAAGCTGTTAGTGACTACCCTAGATATATCGTACCAATTTGGGTTACACGATAAAACCGAGTTATACCGAGTCGTGTTATATCGGTTCGACAGTGTATTAGGTGTATTTTTTCCTTTAATTTAGTGTTTCATTAAGAAATTTTACACCGAATAAATAACAGAGCACTTTTCCTGTAATCTATATCATACATTGATCTTAATATATATAAATTCAATTAAATTCACGATTTCAGTTAGTTTTTTTCCAACAATAATGGAAATACATCATATATATTCATTTACCATGTTAAACAAGTAAAAATATATATCCTGGCAAATATATGTTAAAAATTTGAAAATTATTTAATGGTAAAAAGTGGTGGATGTTTATTGTTTTCTATTTTTGCATTTTGTAAAACAATCTACATTATCGCTGCATTTTAAAAGAGAAAATACGAGAAATGTATGTATTTTTTATTTTAAATTTATAAAGCATTGATAAATTGGCCACACTATATAAAAATGTAAGGATTTACAAAAATACCTGAAATGTAACAGACATTTTATAGTAAAATATTATCAATAGATCTTATCTCGAATTTGGCTGGGTAAATCAATTTTAATGCATATGTTAAAAATATATTTATTATAATATTTAATCATTTGCAAAATTACATTGCATCATCAGTTATTTGAAGAAGATAAATGTCAATAAAAATTTTATAGATATGATTATTTTTATAATTCCTTCAAGAAAAAAATTTTGAATGAATTTTTGATGCTCCGTTTAAAAAGAATATGGAGGTTATGAAATGGATTCTAAGATGTGATTGAAAAAGAAATGTAGATTTTTTAATTTATAGAACTTTAACGTAGAAACAATATGTGACAAGAAGATTACTGATTTATTATTAATATACACATAATTTCAAAATAATATATGATGACATATTTTGTTAAAAAATGTAGTTTTAATTTTTACAGAATCCCTATTAATTCATTTAGAGATCAAAAAGTATGCTAGTTCCAGTTGATTGGTTGTAACAATATTTAAACTCAATATATGCTAAACTTTATTAAATTGCACATTTGAATATAAAAAAGTTATCTAACTTCATATTTTACAATTCAATAATACCAGAAACAATATACTAGTGTAGAATTATATATTTCTCCTGTAATAGGTTTGGACGTTAACAAAAATTTATTGATTCAAAAAATTCAATTAAAATATAAATACACTAATTAGTCTAAGGATTTATAAAAAATATCAGTTTTATTTAAGTATATATCTCCGCAAACGTTTAACTCCTGATAGAATTTTATGATACTACAGTTCGGATATATTTTAGGAAATAAATATCTGAATCTAATACATATATATTATATATTTAATATGGATATCGTTCCAATTATAGAACTATTCTGAATTGGTATTGAAGTATTCATTATTTGAAAAAATTCAAAATTTAATAAGTTTTAAAGTATATAAATTTCTTTTTTAAAATAATATATTTTTTATTAACATCTTCGTTCGAAGTTTGTTCAAAGCCGACAAAATAATTGCTTTACGATTAATAGATCAATAAAATATTATAAAAACAACATAATCAAACAATCCATGTGTAATATAATAAATTATAAGAATTACTTACTTAAACCTTTGTCAATATAAACGTACAAATATACGAAAACAAATACATGTTTCAAAAATAAAATTTTAAATCACATATGACTTTACTGATCTATCTGGAATATTATATTAACTGAGTAAACCGATATTTATTAATGGAAGCTTCGTGGTAAAAAAATATAAAAAAGATCATCATGTAATTTATAAATTTAAAAAATATTAAAAAATATTCACTAACAGAATTTGTAATATTACGTTTATAAAAATTATATATCATAAATTTTAACTTTCCAACTCTAAAATGGTTAAAGAATTGAAAAATATGCATCCTTGATTTATTTTTTAATCTATAATTATTTACAATTTGAGTAAATACGTGGTTATTTATTAGATTTGATATAACTGGTAAAATTTCAATTTTTAAGTTTAGAAAAAGAATATTTATGATAATATATATTAAATTAGATGTCATAATATAAATAATACCTCCAAAAACATTCATTTTCAAGTGTTTTGAATAATGCCGATGATTAATGTAAAAAATCTCGAGTATGACGATTGAATACGCTAAAATATTTTTTACAGGAAAGGCATATTATATATATCAAAGTGCCTGTTATAGTAATATATGTACACATAAAGAAGACGCATAGAGAGCAGTTCAATCCTTAATTATTAATTATTACGGCCGATTGCGGAGATCGAGTTTAAGATTTAAGTTTAAAAAAAATTTATTTTTTAAATTTTGAGTTTATATTTTAAGACTAGTACAAAAACATTTTTCAAAATAAAAAAATAACTTATAATTACTTTCAAACGTGTTTTAGTGGCCTAAATAGTAATTATTATAGATTTTATTTGGAATTTTTTCTTAACCTTTATTGATTTCTTTTCGAAGTATAAAAAAATATAAAAAATTTAATGAATATTATTAACTTCAAACGATATATTCCAAATCATTTTAATTTTAAACAATGTTGATGTAACTTTTTTTGGAATGCTTATTTGTCATATAATCGAATAATTATTTTAGTAAAAACAACATAATTTCCCCCATAATATTCAAAAAATTTACCAAGTAATATTCGTTATATTTTTAAGTTATATTTATTTCAACATTTTTATTGCTTTTATAATTTAAAAAAAATTATATAAATCTAATTTTAAAATAATTGGCACAGCGGTATTCATCAACAAATACTAAAAAAGATATCATTCTTTAAAATATTTGTTTATGAGATAAAAGAATTTAGTCTCACATTAAATAAAAATACTATAACTGGTAAATAAAGCATCTTTAACAAACCATGCAATGTTGAATCAAGCTTCAAATTTTCTAAAATTATAGATTTGATGAAGATCAATTTAATACTTTTAAAAAATTAAGATTTACACACCCATTTTCCATAACTTTGGTGATTTTATAACCAAGCAGATTTTCTATATAATATGTATAATTCGAATGTTCGGTTTTTGTCAAACCAAATTTTATCGAAATATGACGCAAATAATTAAAAAAAATTATTATCCTCAATTCACTTTAGGCATAATATAAAAAATCTACGTTGTCGTATCTCTCCCATAATAAAAGTTATTATATGGGGTACATGTGGTGCATAGCAAAAATATAGGTTTCAACTATTGAAGTATCTAAATATTCATAACAATTTTTTTATAACCATATACCTCTAGAGTAAACTTCTTACTTTAAAAAATTTATATTCAAGCCAAATTTGTTATGCGGAGGACAATAATATTTTTCTTAGTGCTCGTCTCAAATTAAAAATTACGAATTATGTAAAATATTCAATTTTATTAATTTTATTTCACAAATTGCTGACCTACATTCTATGATCTCTTTACCGCTGGTTTTGAAAATCTAGTAAAATTTCAGGATCATCGAAGAATTTATAATGTTAAATCGTATATATACTCTTATTCTACCATAATTATACACGTAATCATGAAGTGAGCATTTTAATGTTTGAATATATATATTGATATAAATTATATTTTTAATAAAACATCCAAAAAAGTCAAATTTATTGAAAATTAAAGCAGTAACCTTATGATAGTAAAGGTAGTATCATTATATACTGAAAATAGTATTAAATTAACGTCTTACGTATAACATACTCCCTTATAACTAGTAGGAAAGAATATATAAAAAATTACATTGCTTGGTATAAATGTTTTTGTAATAGATACTGTTTGTAATAAAAACAATATTAATTCAACAATATTTTAATAAATAAAAATATAATAAAGCAACAGTGTAAAAATAAGCATGGGTTTTCAAAATAAAATTGCATTTTAATTATTTATAAGATTATTTTCATGAATTCAAAATTGAATAAATTACGAAGGAAAAAATTGTATATTTCTATCATTTAATATTTTACATAGCAAAGGTAGAAAAAATACTTCTAAATCAGAAAATAGCGTATGATGAAATATTTTTATAATAAACTATATTAAGAAAAAAATGAAAAAAAACATATCAATTAAATTTGAATTTAATAATTATATATATTAATTTTTGTAAACAAAGCAATAGCTTTCAAAATGATTCGATTGATAAACAGTTGAATCTTAAAAATACATATTGATTTTAATAAAAAGTGTTTTACATGAACTTTCTGAATATTTTATCTTGGGCTCGTCATGTTAGTAATTATAAAGCATCAAAGCTTACTGATATATCCAATATAATTGTAATATAATAAAGTAAACTCATTCCTTCATATATGTCCTATTTTTATATAAAAAATAATAAAATGTTTTTAATTAAACGTTGATATGCATGATAACAAATATTTTTTAACAAAATCCAGAAAAACTTTTTTTTAATTAATAAGAAATACAACTTGTGATCATTGTTTTATTATGATCTACCATAGCATGTATACTTAATTAATCTTTTAGAAATTTACCATGCCCAACAGCGATTGCATAAGTCTCTCTTAATTTGGACAAATTTATTTTGCATATAAAAATATTTTGTGTTGTAATAAAATAAAATGGATCAAAGTAATAACATTATGAATAAATATGATTGATTGTAACTTATTTTTTTACTAATCATAGTTGATTTTTTACGAACGAATGTATTAAAAATTTAAACATTTTCTTTAAATTATAATGGGTTTAATTTCTGTATGCAAGTATTTATTATTTCATTAAACCAATATTTTATTTAAAATTATATTACCACATTACATTTTAGATATGTAGGAAAGACATTGGAAAACCGATCTCTTGCATTTCGATTAATAATCTATCAGCCTATTCTGCTATATACACAGTGAGAATCTTGAATGACACTTAACAAATTAGCGGATATTCATTCTAAGTTAGGTTTTGTATATATTTAAATCCATGTGTTTCGGAGAGAAATTATGTGAAAATTTTTTGATAAAGATCTAAGTTCTATTAAATCATCAAAAATTCAATTAAAAAATTGATATATTCCAAAAATCTAGTATCATTATTATATTGCTCCCGTTTTAAAGCCTTTAGTTAATGTATGGAGCTGCAACAACCTTTGAAATTTTACACTTCTATATGTTTTTGAAGCTTTAAACTATTAATATCTTGCTAAAATCCTTGCAATAACATTTAAGCTGCTAACACTTCTAAAAAAAATATAAAAAACCGATTAAATCAAAAAAATTAGAAATTATCCTTGACACAAATTTCCGAAAAAAAAATTTGTCATATTTTTAGGCTACTTTCTGATGGTAAATTGACGGATTGTAATTCATTTACAGTAGATGAATATGTACTATATATCATCTATTGAAGAAGAAATAACATAATAATACACTTTTACAAAGAAATTGATAACTCTGAACGGATCAAATAAAAATATAAACAGAGATAATATTGGAGTATAAAAATAAAGTTTCAGAATTTTTTTGCTTAAAATATTTGTCAATTTTAAATATTCAGAGAATGTATTAAATACAACTAGAATTGTTGTGCTAAGTTATATAAAAGTGTAATATTACCAAAATTTATGATACGGCATTATTTCCATAACTTATTTTTTAATAGTTTTTCATATTTTATAGACATTGAGGAAGATCTCCAATTTTACAATTATATCTAGAATATAAAATTTAAATAATAAAAGGAGATATTTAATTCTGTCATTGATTTAGCAAATTTTTTAGTTTTTAGTTTATTTTATCTTTTTTGAAAACATTTTTTCCGAGTTATTAATTTTAATTCCATTAATTTAAAAATCTAAATGAATACTTGCTTCATTATACGATAACTAAATGAGACTACAATCTCATTAGTATATAGGTTGAAGAATTTGTCTCGTTTGTTTATATATTTTAATATTCGATTGCATAGAAATCATTATATCCTCAAGAATGGAATCAAGAATTTATATTTTTCAAATAACTTATTAATGATAATTGTTAGTATTTTGCGGGTTTTTAATATATAGATTTACTTTTAAAATATTTATTTTTATACATTCAGATAACACCTATAATGTCTTAAGTGGCATGATCTAAGAATCAATACAAGATTACTACGATTATAATATTTGATTCAAAACTTAAACGCAAGGTGTTTTCGGTCGAATTGCTACATGTCTCCGAGTTTTAATGGTAGGATTATCTAACGCAAAATGTTACTTCCTAAATTTACTTTAAAAATTTAATTATTTTTCCGAATCTTTGCTGACATATGCTAACCTCTACCATCTAATGAAAAGATAGCATTTCTAGTTACGATTAATTTTGTTTTAGATTTTATAAAAATCAAGACGCATAACAGTTTCTAAAATTCATCATAATTAATAAAAAAAATAGATCATCATTTATCTTAGAATATAAAATATTATTTTTATGGTTGTATAAAAAAACGATTATTAATTGAATTCTATGTTTAATGCTGGTACAAGTTATTAATATAATAATTTATGAATGACAATTATGTATTTGATGCATGTGAAAATTCATTTTTTCTTGTATTTAAAACGTCATAAATAAAAATTCCACTTAATGATTCGAAAAAATGTGAAATAAACATTAAATAACTGATATAATCTTTATTAAGAATGAAGTATCCCCACGTAGGCATTATATCATTCATGCAAAAACGAAAATTTATATTTTTCTATTTTATCGAAAATAAAAGTTTATATAATTCAAAATGGGATCAAAAATGGGGCATTAAAATTATGTTAATTTCTCCCGTTGAAAGAATAGATTTTAATGAAAAAATACGTTACGTGTATTCGATTCTTTAAAGCTATTCCATAAAACTGTAATATTATAATTTCATCATATTCAAAACTATGGTGTTTTTTATTTAAAAAATTTTATATCCGGCAGTGAAACTTGTTTTTATCTCAGTTATTTCAAACTTTGCATAAAAA
>LDMZ01062690.1:0-10907 GCA_001455285.1 Sphaeromyxa zaharoni
TTATCTACAGTAAAGTAAACAAAATAATTTAAACAGAATGAGGGGCTAAAAACTCGACTTATAGGCCGCAATTTACAGTAGTACTAGTATGGTTAGCTAAAATATAAACTGGAAAAAATATGAGTGGAAATATTTTTTACTTACATGGTACCTAAATTATTCGACCCCTATTAGTATCCCAATAAAAAATATACGCCAAATATTCATTGTCTTAATTAATTTTATGTTTGCGAGTAAGATCAGGGGTTTCAATAATCTTATATTTCCTGTCATATATATGAAATATTTTAATAGTACAGGGAAAAAACAAAATATAGGCCAAAGTTATAATTACGGTACATTTTTTTGCATATAAAAATATAAAGCATGGTGTTTGGTGTGACGTAATAATATCATTCAGTTCGGATAAATCGTAGCCCGTTCAGATTTCATTTTAATGTTCACAGCCCTAAAACTTCATTTAAAAAATTTTCCACAGTTAATTAAAATATCGAAACTAAATTGGTCAGTATAAGCTGGGTCATAACCTATCTCAATCTAATATTCTATGAACTATAATATATTTATTAACAAATTTAAAGAAATATTCTTAGTTGATTTACTACAATTTAAATTATCTATCATGATAAAAATTTGAAAAATTTAATCCTTTGATCAAATACTATTACATGTAGCATCTTTTCTTAACAAAAAAGTGTTATCCTTATTAATAGCTAAGGCATGCCATTTTTCACGTTCGCTTTAATCCTTTCACGCTTTTCATACAAGCGCATGAAAATAGCAAAAGAAACAATACAAGAATAGTATATTTCATTATAATAATTTAAGTTATGTTCAAACATTTGCTAAATAATAACAAAACTGATTTAGCAATTCACACACAGATACTCTTTCCTGTATAAATTTCGAAAAATACGAGGTAAAATGAGATACAAAAAATTTCATGTGCCTTTTATAATAGGGGATGAAAATTTTGACACTTATCCTGATACCTCAGCAATTTTTCGATAAAAAACAAAAAATGTAAAGAAAAAACAAACACTTAGATCAATTTTATAAAATATATATGTAAATATTTGGGATATCTTGAAGAAAAATCATAACAACAACAGTATATTAGTTTCATATCATACATTTTTAGAAAAAGAGTGTATGAATTAAAATTAATTCCGAAAATTTTTATCCCTATTTAGAACTAAGAATTATTGAAAACTTCTCAATAAAATGAAAAAATGTTAGTTGCTTCAATTTCATATGAATAACTGAAAAAGACTTCTGAACAAATAAATTATTACATAATCGAATTTCATATTAATGTTCTTTATATTTAAAGCACAAAAAATTTTTCCATTGCTATAATTGTTTCTTCAATATTAATTACACCCATTAATATAAAAATCTTACTATATTCCTCCAAAATACTACAATCTGAGCCCCTTACAAAACAGCAGTTTGCACAGAAGACTCGTCCACATAATCTACAATGATGCCTCCGATTAATGGAGGTGAACTTGGCCTCACATTCAAAGCATTCAACAGTCAAGTTATCAGGAATCCAATAACTCTTATCAAGTTGGGAAAAAGAGTCTCTACGAAAGATTCCGAACTTGCTTTTTGCATTCCAAATAATATCTGGCATAAAATAACTGAGCCTGTTTTAATTCGTAGAAATCATTTTAGCCTAAGATACATGCGCAATGCTGTAATTTGTTTTGTTATTTTGAAAAGGCCTGTAAGTTTTCGTAAGAGATTTTCACTGGATTCAGATTCTCAATAATTTCATTATAAATTTGTTGTTATAAAAAATGGGAATAACATCCTAGATGATCAACTTCTGGAACTTATAATTTATGTTTCTTGTCACATTTTTATTGAGGCCAATATTTGTCTCAATTATAATATTTTCCTTTCTGATTTAGTATGTGTCAATGATACACTAATAGCTTAATTAATGTTCTGCTCTGCGCCTTAAATACCTTCGGTCTTCTAGGGCCTGGGTCTAATTACCTTGCACGAATCGTCTTGACGTATTCAGCTAGCCGGACTTTGGCGGTATTAGTTCGGGATTCAATCCCCTCTGACAATGTGATATGTAAGTGACCTTCTCTCTATTTTTGGTCCACTAAATTGTTCAAAATATCGCCAGGGCGTAGCTACATCTACTCGATTGGTAAATTCTGTAATTCGTTTATGTGGCTGATACATTAATTAGATCTGACTGCCTTTACTTTTTAGAATTAATGTATCAAAATACTATTACATTTTTTGTTTGAATTTTGGTTTTATAGGATAACGCCCCGATTAATATTATTATTCAGCATGAACATACATAAAATTAATTAACCATGGGCAAGCATTAACTAATTAAATCACAGATGTTTTGGAATATTTTTCTTTGTCTTTATCGACCGTTTTGTTTTATTAATCTCATGTGGTCGAATTATCAATATCCATTTATACGGAACATTCCCTTATACAAATATTTATTTTCATGAATTTGACCCCTAAGCATAAAAATTGGAACTATCATTGTATTTACAGTAAGGTTTTTAACAACTGAAACCTTACTAAACGCCATGATTGGCTATACCCCTTACTATCTAGGAAAGGTTTGATTTAGGTTTTCTATGCATTTTTATTAGTGTTCAGATGGCTCAGATAATTTATTTAGACCTGTACATAACCTTATTCTGAATCAGTTCCATTATTGGTTAAACATTTTAATGAAGGTTGGTTTTTGTTGACTACATTGTGCCCAATATTTGCGGAAAGTTTTTTTTAATCTCAGGTATGATATAATATAACTGAAAATATGCTTGACATGCACATTTCTTAAAAAGCCACACCATTTAATGCAATATTAGTCTATAAATAACTAATCTTTGGTAGAAGCTGATTTAAAAAATTATATGCGAGAGACCAAGAGATTCTTTAAAACCTCTGATATCTTCACACTGCCAGTTATATATTATTCCACATGATAATTTCAGATGATTTAAAAGTACCAAAAATAAACATAATCATTTGAAAAAAGTATTTATAAAAAATATTTATGAGCAGACCTGAAAGTATCGAAACATCAACCAAAAGACGATTTCATACCTATATTCGCCAATCCTTCAATTATCATCAATTACGATTGTGCCTAGTTTTCTTTAATCAAATACTTGTATAAGGCTTTAAATTGTAAAATATCAAACAGAAAATAGTTTGTACATAAAATTATAGTCTGTTAAGTGTTGGAGATGCAAATTAAATTCAAATATCACTTGCAGTAATAGTTTCCAATTATTCTTATTCCCGTTATTTAAAATATAAATTCAAATAAATCACAAATATCAATGATAAAATTTATGAAAACATCGAATAAGATTAAATCATGCATGATAAAATTCACCTATAGATGGATAAATAATAGAGTACTAATGGTATAATTTGAAAAATAATGTAATTAAACTTTTTAGGGTATAAAAATTTGTTTCAAAAATTTATTTCACAAAAATTTACATGCCTCCCACTGAATAATACTTCTTATATTTCTGTGTGATGGGAGTAACAGTTTTTACTTATACAGAATTTAATTGCAGTCTTACTATACACACTTCCAGGACCGAATATGCATCTACATTTTGTCAGCATCTTATATGTTTCATTTAAATTGAATAAAATGTTTCATGATCCTCAGCGTATTTGGAAAATATATCAAAATATAATTTTATATGAAAGTAGTAAATATTCTTTAAATATTATTATAAAAAAAACAAATTCAATGCAATTCTTTCTCAGATATATCATAGATGAATACGGTCATTTTAACGACAGCCTTAAAATTTTGACGTTCAAGTAGTAACTAGTAAGGATAAAGTTTTACTGAAATTAATAAACACACGTATAGTTCATCTCCTGTTGTTCATGCACTATTACAAATCTTTTTCAGCCTATTTAATATGTAAACTTTCTTTTATTTTGCTAGAATGTAAAATAATTTCATGATTTTTCTTTTGGAATTTTTCAATATACTGCTACCAAATTATGATAATAATAGAATAAAACCCTTCTTTTGGAGATATTAGGAAACATTGTTAAATTATTTATGCAAGAAAGACTGAAATTAACTCATATTGCTTTGTTTTGTTTCAAATATATATATATTTTTTTCTTAGCTATGGAGGAAAAAACCTTTACCTGCTCCTTATGACTTTGGAGGCGGTTCAGTAAGATCGGACTTACCTCCAGCCCGCTTTCGCGTCGGGTTAGGCGCCAGTCAGAGCCTCCCAGGGTACTTGACAGGCAGTGTGGTATTCTCACCCACTAAAAAAACCCCATTACCTACTCTTATACAAGGGCTACGCTACCTGATTAGGCCTTCGTTCTGTTTCAAATATATTTAGGCTTAAATCTGATTTCTACTCAATATACTGACCCTGTGATATTTTTTGTAGAAAAAATAATACAAGAGGAACTTAAGAGAAAAAGTCATCTGTAGTTGGCACCATAAAATGAAATCACCAAATCTTAAACAACTAGTTCTCCTAGCATTACCATTTTGACATAAAAAATTCCCCGTGTAAGGCTAAATATTTTTTTTAAACACGATGCATCTACATCAGAAACAACCCAAAGCTTCATGCAAAATTTTTTAGGTTTGTTCTTTGCATTAACTCTTCTAAAATAAGTGCCACAAAACCCAGTCATTTGCTCATCTATCCTTTCATGAGAGCCGAATGAATAATTTTTCTCATTATAAACATGAACTGTTTCGAAGCTTATTTTAAAAACTATTCCCTCAAACTTATTTTTTTAAATTGATATCAGATCAGATGATTCAATTGATTTGCATGAAACGATCTCTTGTAGTAGAAACAGTAATAAAGAAAGATTGACAGAAATTTTTTTTCATTCATTTCTGAGGAACAGCTTTGATTCTATGCAATGAGCAGTTTTAATTAGCATATATACTCGCATATAAGCCGGCCTCCTGATTTCAACATTGTATTTTGTACTTCTAAACTCGGCTTATATGCGAGTATATACGATAAACCGCTAAAAAAAACTTTAATTTTTTCATTAATATTGCATTTGAATCATTATACAGATCATTTAGTACAGAGAACTTGTTTGTGTACAAAAAACCTTTTCTAACTAAAGTTTAAAACAATCAGCAAAAACCGTCCAAAAATAATATAAATATTTTTACATTCATTATAGGAACTTGAGACATTGAAAAAACTTTTATAAGGCGTCTGTGCTCTTTATTGGTGCAGCAAATTTAAGTCAATCTCTGTATAGTGATATTATAGATAGATCTTGAAGAAATGCAAGTCAGATATTGGTTCATCATTGAAAGAATGAAGGATACTCAACACTGTCATTATAGTACGCTACATCAATAACGGTCCTTCAGTTATGTGTTGCCTACGCAATCATTACTGTAATCTTCAGAACATCTTTGTGCGACATCCTTTTGCTATATATATTTGAAGCTTTATGAGGAATCTGGCAGTTTCTCATGAAGTAATTAAAAGTTAAGTATGCTATAGACGGTGGAAGATACTCGTAATATAATCTTTAAGCCCAAAATTAAATCAATGTGGTAAACAATATCAAAGTGTAATGTTCGTCCTCCATTGCGCTTCGTCTCTCCCATTTTTCTTGGTGGACATGATAATATTTAATTAAAAATTAACGACTGCTTAGCTAAAAAAATTTATATTAATTCCCAATTCATAAAACACATACATCTACTAGGATACTTTTGTTACAATCGCTTATTAATAAAATTTTGTCTCGGAAAAAAGATAAAGGATATATACGTTTATTAGTGGTTAAAATTTGTGTTGAGATGTTTCTGGCAGCAGGATTAATTTAGATAGTTATTTGCATTAAAATTTTACTTTAAATATCTTTATTCCAATCTAAAATAGGATAACATTATTTCCGCATCAAAGCTAATATTATTTTGTAAGAATACAAGAAATGAGAATGGTATATTATAGTCCTACTTCATAATGTTCAAAAAATATCTAAATTGCGAGGGTAAAAATATTGCTTAGCTTCATCCAGATTTTTTGAGATATTCCATGATTAATATATAATTAATTCCATGTAAAAATTATTATTTGTAAAATTAGCTTTATGTTTTACTAAAAAACTAATTTTATTGTTAATCCTGTAAAATCTTACAAAGATATCAGAATCAAAAACATCTTCTAATCTATTTTTTGTTTAAAAATATATAAAAGCCAAAAATCTCTGCCATCCATTTAAGTAAATTATTATATGAAGGAACAAAAATAAAATATAAAAAAATGCATAATTTAACTTTCAATTTCCTCAATTCGGCCATCTTACAAATATTACTAGGAAATATCCAAAGCAAACGCGACATAAAGAATAAGGCCCTATGAATTTCCAACTATTTAACATCAGAAAATGATAATGAACTATATGAATCGTTTTTTTAGTAAAAATATCTAAATACTCTATCAGATCTGTCCGTAACTCTATAATTTAATTTATTTCAGCAGAAAGCACTCACCAATTTTTTTTAACCAAGAAATGCAAGAATTAAGATTACACCAAGGTACACAAGTGCTTTTGGTAGTTTAACATAATAAAATAATTAAAATAAATTTTTTATTTTAAAGTTATCACATGAATCTAACTTTAAAACAGACAATGCATCCTATTAGATGTTTATTTCATCTAGGTTCAAAAGAAGTACACATTTTAGGATGGTTTGAGTTGGTGTTCATTTGTGCTTGGCTTAGTTGTAATGCTGTTAGTAAAGTCATTAATTCATACAAAAAGAAAATATAAATATTATTTTTTTATCTTAATACATCAGCTTAAAATTTTGATTTTTTTGAGAATCAATCAATAATAAGTAATAATTAGATATATCTAATGGATTATAAAATTTTTCCATTGTGTTTTTCACGTAGTTGTAATCTTAACGTAATATTTTTTACAAGCTAGTATTGACAGTACAAATCCTTTCATATAATTGTAATATTTGACTATTCTGTCTGCTAGTAACTTGATCAACATTACCTGTAATTTTAACTTGATTGACAAAAATAAATGATTGTTATTATATTGAATTCTTTAAGGACAACTTTGCCTTAAAACAAGAAGGTACATTTTTTCATTATGTATTTTAGAGAGTAGATCATTCAATTTTATAAAAAAGGTATAACTCTGATCGCTGGTTTTGCCAAAAATGGGTGGAAGGAAAATTTTAATTCTAACACCTTTCTTTTGACCGATAAATTATGATGATGAAAAGTATTCTAGAAAACTCGATATCGTTTTCATTGACATTTTCGGAAACAATAATATTTTTAATTGTGATTCTGGTGTTTTATTAATAAAAAATTTGAAGAAATATTAGAGGCTCGGAACCCCCTCTATAGTGTCTATCGCTTATTTTTTAATAGTAATAATAATATAGGTGTTAGGAAATTTTTAAATCATCGTTAATGGTTGATTAATAAGTCATTTTAAAAACAGTACTAGCTACAATGGTGTAAGGAATTAATAACAGTAGTGATAAAAAAAACCGTATGTGTTGAATATAATCACGAATGAACCCGTAGTATGACGATTAGTTACTAGACCCCTTTTTTAATTATTTAATTAATATATTATATTTGTATTGGTGTAATTTCTTTTGATTCTTCAACAGTATGCCATACGATATTTATTAAAATTTAATCAAAATCTTTTATGTAATTTAAAGCTTTGAAAATAATTTTCTGAAAAAAAGTTAAAAATTAATTTTATGTTTAAACTAAGACAGGCGGCACTGTGCTTTTATAAAACTTTTATTTAAATGTCAAAAATAAGTATTTAAAAAGAATGGAACGAATTATCACTACATGATTATTAAAGATAAAATTAAAAACCTTTCTATTTCCTAATATTACAAATAGAACATTTAAGATCAAATTTAGCTTCTAGCAAATCCAAATATTGAAGTACTATCTACTAGTAAATTTCATTAAAATCCTTGGTTGTCGATATCACAGTTTTCGTATTACTTATTTGAGTGTACCAAAAGTCAATCTGTTAAATCTTGCTGCATCCTAAAATTGTTTTAATTATGCTGTTAAATATTTATACTTTTTAAATAATTTTTAACCATAATTTAACTTTTTTTAAAGTTTTTTTCACCCGAATTTTTCCCTATTCATCTAAATGATCAACCGAGAAATATTATTAAGAAAATAAACATTAAAAATTAAAGAGGGTACAATATTTATTGTTGATAAAATTAATTATTGATATAACAAATTTTAGGTCGAAAAAATTAAGGTTAATCACAAAGCTTCGTATAACATGGTGTTTATTTTGTAGAAAAAGAAAAAACCTATTGTGATGTTTTATGTATTTAGTCTATATTATTTCTGATGTTAAATTAAAGAAATAAATTTAAAAAAATAAAACTTATATACAATGTATTGTAGCGTCTGAAGGCAGCAGATCCGATCTGCACCCAACGAAAATACATTGAAAGGTGTCGGCGATCGTTTCAATGGACGATTTAAATATTATCTTTCTTGCTATAATTCAAAATTTGAATTATGTTATAAATAAATAAATTATTTTGAGAAACCAGCTTTTAACTATGCAGTATCACTAGTACCGCTAACCTACGATTATAACAGTTTCTTTACAATTATCCAGGCTCCTTCCGGTAGGTTTCAGCCCCATCTGATGAACCATATAACGGCGGTGTTTGTGCTTTAGAGTCCGTGTCCTCTACATTGTGTCTCATCGATAGACTTATTTATCAAAATCTGTAAAATTAATTAAATATTTTACGAGTACCCGGTTAGTAAAAAACATCGAATATTCTAATTATGCCACAATAATATGTATAAAATAACTTAAATTAATTAAGCTTATTATGTTTAACAAAATAAGGTAAGTGAACCTGTTTCTTAATATCTTTTCTAATTGTAATTGAAAGTATTTAAAAACACTTTTTGTTTCTGATGGCACATTATAACAAATTGATAAGAAACCTGAAATAAAAATTTCTGCTTTTGCCAAGCCAAAATTTAGTTGAGAAATATATTATAGTATTTTAATTGTACGGACACTAGATTTACCTAATGGATTTGGGCTGAATTCTAGTGCTGTCCTATAAAAATTTCAAAAATATATGCTGAAATAATATTTACAGGCAGACAGTTATATATATATATATAATATTTTTATTCTTTGTAAAAATGATAACTTGTTTTCCGATTATATTTTTTTTTCAGATTCATCAAAACCTGTTTTAAGAAAATATATCCAAGCTTTCGTGCTCATATTAAATTAATACGTATAATATATAATGCTGTCTTAAATATTATATGTAATTAATCTAAACTAAATGTTCATCTAACAATGGGGAAATCCTTTTCATCATTAGAATCATATTTTAGATTGGTACACACAAATATTTAAGAGCTAATCAACTTCGAAATATGAGAAGAAATCTGTATTAGGTAAAAAAATTATTTTTTTACAACCTCATCGATTGTGGGGAAGGAACCACTTTTTTCTTTCGAGAAGACAAGTTCACTGTTAACATAGACAATAAAGGAACCTTTTAGATCATGTTTAATATAAATTCAATTACCTTTATTGCCCTTCTTGCTTGACACTTTAATTTCAGGGAACTTTTTAAGTAGTGCCGAGCTTAGTTCCCTGTACTTAGGTGGGTACCCTCATCCATAGCTTAGAAATAATTAAAATAACGGGAGAGTTAGTACCAATGTTCCACTAGTACTACTATATCCTTTTCTAAACTCATCCTGTTGTAGTTTTGCAAATATCGTAATGCGATTTTCACATCTATATATATAAATATCTTCAGTCAGATGACTTGGATTACAGTGCATAAGTGATAAAGTGGTATTAAAGAATCAATCATATGAAAGGCCTGATAGGATTTAATATTTTTAGTTTCAATATAATTGCGATCATCTCAATTGGTTATTGTAATAGGATGATGTAATCAATTCTTTATTTTTGTCAATCTATATGCGTTGAAGTTCATAAATAAACCGGAATGAATTTTTAGTTCATTTAAATAATATTTATTGTATCTTTAGAGGATTATAATTTTGTTTGAATATCTCAATTTTATTTAAATTAATTTAAAGGAATAATTACTACTTACGATGTGAATTTCAAGAAAGGGATTTTTTATCTTTGAAATAACTCGGGTAGTAAATTATAAATATCAAATTTAACTTAAAATTTAGGGATTTAAGATTTACTAATCCAATTGTTTGTGAATCACGTGCTGTTATCAGAACTTTTTAAAAAAATCTTTAGCTATTAAAATAACTATTTGTGAATGATAGATAGTCCCTAGTATTCATCTTAATTATTTATTGTTCACATTTAAATATGTTCTGGTCATGAACTAAGAAGTTTTTGCACTTAAATTTTTGGGAAAAAGACGGATTACATAGCTAATCTATCTTTGTAATGCCATCAAACTAACATATTATTTTATTCAAATTAAACTAATTCATGGTATCCTGGTGATACTTCCATGATGATAAAATAGAAAAAATATAAAGAATACGGAAATAAAAGCTTAATTAATAATTTTATTAAACATTTGTATTTCTGTTTCTTCTTTGAATTAGTTTCACTACATGAAACTCAGGTTCTGCAAAATTTTTCATTTAATAGGGAAAATATTAATAAAATATTTATTTTACATATATTAAACTTTTTACTATTATTTTTAACATTTTAAATGGAAATACTATTGCTTTCTTATAATTTAATAAATTAATCAAAGAAATCGTTCATAATATTGTTATAAAAATGAATAATTTATTATTGAGAGGTATTACTATTACTAGTAAATTCTATGATATATCCTTGTTTTCTTT
>LDMZ01062721.1:0-10058 GCA_001455285.1 Sphaeromyxa zaharoni
AAAAATCAATAAGAATAGCATTTGATTTTCAAATATAAAAATAACATTGTCAAAATATAAGGACAAGGTAGGATTATAATATTTTTTTAGGTTTATGCCGATATTAATATAAATTTATGCTAGAATAGCTATATCAAGTTTAATTTTTTCATAACTCCTATTCTTATGAAAGTTCTTTTCTTTTCTTAGACATAGATTCATTATTTTCTTCTTTAATCATCCATTCAGGGTGCTCTGGTACCATGTATGCAACAGTTTTGTCTAAAACTATTGTGACGAACTAATGAAGCTGAAATAAAAAGAAATATTAAGAAACGCTTGCCACAAGGATATAGGCTACTCTTAAGCATAAAACACACCAGAAGAAACCATCTGTTTCCGTCTGAGCAGTTTTAAAATGTCGATACCTATTGATTATAGCGATTCTTCACTAAACTATACATGCACTTGGTTTTCCCTGTAGATGCACGAACCGACTTATCCAGATAACCTTCCATGGAAGATTCAGGCGACATAAAATACTTATATGCGTATTTTGGTATAGTTTCTGTATTGAAAGCGATTAATAATATCTTTAAAACATTAAAAGAATTATACTGTAATGAACATTAATATACCAAAAAATTGCTAAAGCTCTTTTGAGCAAATTCTGGTAATGTCCAATCGTGTTTACAAATCTTGGAACTCCCCTTCTCATATGTCGAGTATATTTGATCGCATTGATCCTTAGCTGAAGTAACGCAAAGAGCATTCCAATTAAAGGTGCAAACGGAACAAAATAAATAAACATATTAATCAAGCAATATTGAAGAACTAAAGTGTTATTCATTTTTTAGATTATATAAACCGATTAAACGATATTCTGAGGAAACTGGTTCATTCTTCGGTAAATGAAAATCTCTAATTATAGCCATGTTCGCTGAAAATGTTTGTGTTTTTCCTTTATGACTCGTTTCTGCAGCGGCTAATTCCTTCGTCGAGAATCTCCTGTTAGAAATAATATATTTAAATAGAATAATACGGAAGAATATATTCTTTCAGGATCATTATGCCAGCTTGAGCAATTACGGCCATAGAATAAAAAACTATAACTTCAAATTGGCAACCACCAATTCCACACTGAATATTTTATAAAACATTAAATTATTCAAACTTCCTCGACTCTATATCCAAAAGCAGTACTGTAATTTCCTGGAACACCTGAGAACCTTCCTTTGATCAAGGTTAAGTAAAGAAGGGTTGTGCAAAGATTAACAATTTGAAGAATAAAAATTTTCAAGAAATAACGGCTATCGAAAACTGACTGAGTTCTTGTCATTTCTAAAATAATACCTTAATCAAAGAAAGTACTAATATCTACCCCAATCGGTGACGTAAAAAAGAATCTTGTTGAACACCTTTGATAGTTATTAAGAATAAATCAGCAAAAACGAAGGAAAATAAAATAATACAAGCAGCACTTATTACGAAAGAAATCATGAGGGATGCATAATTAGTGTAAAATTCAGAATTCAATATTCCTTGCATAGGTTCTATTAGTTGCTGTCTGCCAAAAATAGACAGTGACCCAAGAAGAGCAATTATACTTGCCTTTAACTGTTAGTAAACTGACAACAAAGAATGTACAAAAACTAGAGAAATGGAAGTCCCTAGAGCTGCTCGGTAGTATCCTCTACTCTTGGAATAATAAGGTTCCTCTCGTTGAGTAATATCATTATAATATCTCTCTTTAGCCTGGGAATAAAATTGGTATCTTATTGCTTCACAAACATCAGTGTATTTATAAGTTCCTACTAAGTAAGAAGTAGAAAGCTGTTCTCTTTCCCAGAAGCGAATAAAAAGCATTCCTCCAATATTTAAATAAAAATCGAAAGTTATTACCCCAAACAGAATTTAGAGTAGCGGTGATAATATTTAACGGATTATCAATAACATCAACAAACTATATATGTCCAAAAATGAAAATTTATTAATACCCTGGAAATTTTACAGATATCCGATAACTGCCATTTTTTGCATCCTAGACGTTCATCACAGTTAGCGCACATTAAGTAGTCTTTCAAAGGGTTAAGACATATTTCAGCTCTAAAGATGTATATTACGAAAATAAATATTACGTTGGTAAATTGATGTTGGTATTTAGTGTCAGAGCCCCATAAGTCATCGACAATATTCCCAGTACAGCAGGAAATATCAACCAGCTAACGTATTTACCTTGGATTCAAAATTTTTATTAAAATAAATACCCATCCACAAGAAATAAAGGTATGTTTCAACTCCGAAATAATTTCTAAAACATTTAATGTTTGTTAAAACCTAGAATACCTTATACAATGAAGAGGCTGAGTACTAAAGAATGCAGTAAATCTTGCCCAACCTTCGTTAAGAATCTTTAATTTTTTTTCACAGAAAAAGGTAATATCACTTCTCTAATGTTTACTGCTCTTTTACCAAGCCTTCTTTTGCCTTTTACTACTTTCTCAATGGTAATATGCTATAAATATTGTTATAACAATTCATTTATATACTTATAGCTAATCAAAAATGACATATTTAGTATCTCAAAATTAAAAGTAACCTTATAAAAAACTATTCATATACGTCCAAAAATAACAGAATTTAGCTAAAATTGTTTGGTTGTATAGTATTTAGAATTGGTTTAACAGTCCTTCACGGTAGAACAAGTTTCAAAAAAAATTCGATATAAAATAACAAAATATACATAATCTTGACTATTAGTCATTACAGACTGTTAGCAAATTTTAATTTATTATATTGTTCCTGCTGAAATAATGGTTTGTCCAAAAAATTAGGTAATATGACTTTTTTTAATATCTCGAACTAAAAGTTTTAGATTAAGAGAAAAATTGAAGCATTCATAATCATTTCATACGTGTAGTTTATAATCTTACGGAAGAAAACACATAATTAATGTGATTTATTCAATAAAAAGTGTAGGATATACTTAAAAAAATTTGATTGAAATGATTTAATTTAGTTGACTAGAAATAAGCAAACGACGGTTCTATATTGTACCAGTCATTGCAAACATAATTTAGGCGTCTTAGAGGTGGCACAAAAGAAAATCAGTAAATTGAATAGCTCAGATCTAAATTGAAGTTCGAGTGGATGTATTAGGTAAAATATTTTGGATAGCTTATTTAAAGACAAAATACGCTATAAACCTAAACAAAACATCAAATTTATAAACAAGTTGTTTGATCCTATGTCTTTCTATAAAAATACTGTAATCTAGAACAAATAATTGAGGCTTAAATCTTCTATTGCTTTTTTCCCTATCATACCCTTCATGGGAATCAGATATATTAATTCTACTAAGAAATACGAAATATGGTATTTATATATAGTAAATGTAGCTGGAGTATTAAAATAATCAACTGATTATTTTTTCAAAAAATCAAATAATCTATATAGTTTCAACCGACAGTTGTACAAAAAATATAAAAATAGTCGTAAAAATGATAGATCCGATAACCTGGTGCTGTTCAAAGTGGTCAAGTTGTATTTTCTAAATAACATATAAATAATACAACAGTCAGTATTTCTTCAACATTTTGTATAACTATTTATTTTATGTCTACCGCAAGATGAAAAACAAAAAAACAAGAATAGTGAACAATTTCCTTCAAAAATCTTGAAGTAAATTAATCACACAATTTAAAAATATTTTCACAGATATTATTAAGATTAATTTTATAAATAAATATATAAAAAATTAGGTTTAATAGTATATATGTGCTATTATGACATAAATAAAAGTGAATAAAAAATAAAGAGAATGATTTTTGCCAGGATATTGTAGTATAACTATTTAGAATGATCAAACAGAAAAAAATTTTTGTTCTGAATAGATAAGTTATTTATATTTAACCTAAATTGATAGGCACAATTTTAAACAAAATACGAAAAAATATTAAACATGATTCTGGAAATTTAAAATCTGATTAAAAAATTCAGAAAACTTCCATCGTAGCGCAAAAGTTTATAAAATTGTTTTTCTGAATAAAATACTTTCGAATAAATACCAGCATCAAAACTTACTTATAAATCTTTAACAATGAAGTTTTTCGATAATATCTTTTATTCAGACAAATGAGTTTACTTGAAACCATTCCGATATAATGATATTTTTATACGAAATATAGAAATATTAAAATAAGTTTTGCGAAATGACCGTTAAAAATAAAAATTCAAAGAATCTGTTTTTCAAAAAAAATGTGATCTAGAAGAAGTTTTTGCCAGGAATTTATAAAAGGATTCATGCAATTTCACATAATGGGATAAGAGAAAAAATATGGTTTATAATTCTGAGCAACGAGTAATTTACACTATGCCGCTTTTAGTATCTTAGGGGAATAATTAGAGAGATTCATATTCTTATCTACAGCAATACAATGAATAATGACGAATTCCTATAGCATACAGGTGGTCATTACCTAATTTCTAATTTATATAAATTTGGTATCGTATTTCAATGCCCTAAAAATAAACGACAAGAATATTAAAGGAAATCAAATTAAAGATTTTCTATTTTTTTCATCTACAAAATATCTTCTTATTTTAAAATAAATTTATTAAAGTTATAATACCCGAAAAATAATTTTAAAACCAGACTCTTGGATTTTTTTAGGAACGGCGATACCTTTCATTATACTTTCGGAAAAAAATTAAATTTAAAGATTTGATTTTTTTATTTTGAAGAATCAAGTTTTGAAAGTTTAAGAAAAGAAGTAATATTGATTTAGTACATATATATTTAAAGAAATTTTGTACCCTGTGATAAACAGTTGAAAAAAAGAGTTCAAATTGACTATAAAAGCCATTTCTATCAACGTTTGTATAATAATAAAGTTACATATCAACCTCCTTTCCTTTTTTTGGGTTGATATTTATTTTTGAAAATTTCTGATAGATTTAAATATTTACATATCGGACAGAAAAAATAAGTTTTGCCACTTTTTTTATGGTATATAAATAATATGAATATTCATTCATTAAATTAACGAAATTTTTAAAACAAATGTGATAAAAGTAAATTATTAAGATTATTCATTTTTTTTCGATATACCTGAATTTTTGATTGATCTAAAATTTCCATCATCATCATAATTTTCTTAAGATAAATAAAAAAAGCCAGATTGTGTCAGTTAACGTGATCGAAAATTCAATTATTTTACAATATCACTATCTTAAGCCATTAAAGCTATGTGAAAAATTTGTTCACAAAAAATTGAGGGTTTTTATTATAAAAATTTGTATTAAATATTGATTTCATCTCTTTTGTGTAAAAAAGTATTTTTATTATTCTAAAGTAGATTTTTTAGAGTAAAGATTGAGGATCAAAACTGCTAAATGTTCACCTAATTAGTACAAGGAAAAGGGTTTTTATAATATTAATCAAATAAAATATGGAGAAAAACCCTTTTTAGACTACGTATATATTTTTATACAAACACATATTTAATCATTATCGTTAAAATTAAATATTATGATTTTTTATTTTTTTGATCAATTTATTTTAATATTAAAAAGAATTGAAGCAAAATATTTATCAAACATAAATCATTCTATTAATTCTACACTTATAAATTTATTTATGAAAACTACAAAAGAAACATTTTGTAGTTTCTCTTTACCTATTTTTTTAACATTTTTTAAATAATTGATTAAAAAATTGAAGTAAAATTTTAAGGTAATGCACCTTATTTATATTTTTATGGTATGACAATGAAATCAAACTTCTAAACTTAACATACAGTATATTGTAAGTATTTATACTTTTTTTATTTCTTACATTTTAAAACAAGAAATTTAACAAAAAGAAGTGCTGTAAATTTGTTTAAAATATTTTATTTTTTAATTAAATAAGAGTGCTAATACATAACCAATATTATATTCATTCATTTTTGTATAACCGATGAAATGTTTAAGCTTTATTGTTCTTAATTAAATTGGATATATTTGTACAGATCATTATAAAGTAGTTTATAAAAGAATAAATCTGTGTTCACCACAAAAATATTCAAGATATGAAATGAAAGCTGAATGGAATCTTCGACTGTACTTAAGCTAATACAAAAGTTGTGATTAACCATTTTGATATTCCTGACCATTATTTTTCTCGCTTTTTGAAAAATATAATTAAATATTAAAAAAAGTGTAACCTGAACTAAATTTGTTTTGGTAATATACAAAGGGGTATTTAGATTATATTTAAGATATTTACTAAAGTAATAATAATTATACTAAAATTACTATCGCTTAAATACAATTTTTTTATCTTCTGTTAAATAATAGAATTTAAATTTACCAAAATATTTATTGCAACAAATTAATCTAATATATATTTCTTATACTTGAATATAGCAAAATTTTCAACCTGATAACTTATTTTTTCGAGATTATTGCCTTTTAATACGTGGAAAGCAAAAGCCGATATGCATGTTGCACCACTTCTTATTCTTCATGCCGCATCATTATTTTTCTTAGGCATAGGTCTAACATGTATACCGGTACAAAAAAATGAAGTTTATCCGCAATAATGTTTAAACCAAAAAATATATTTTTGATCCCTGAATACCGTGTATTTCAGAACTCTTAGCATATAATAACGCTCAGAGGCTTAATATCATTTCAATTTTTTGATAGATAATGTATATATCATTCGACGGTACCAAACAATAGTGAATAATGAGCAAAAAATGACTTGGTATAATTATTAAAACATCAATAATAATTTTTTCTCGAAAGATTCTATAATTCGATTTATTTAAATATTATTTTGAAGGTTTTTTGCTTTAAGAAACAAAAACATAGGATGGTTCCAAGTTATTATTGCATTTTTTAGCCTTTTCATTGTTTTGACCCTCTTACATAATTGTAAAAATATATCCAGGATTTAGCTATTTTTAATATTAATTTTATATATATATAATTAAATGTTTGTATAAATTGAGAAAAAAACGAAACCTATTTCAAATTATAGGTAAGAAGATTAAGGGAAAAATTTACTACTAAGCTTGAAAAAAAAGATAATATCTGTTTCCTATATTATGACGAAATCTGTTATACCTTTTGAAAAGTTTTGCATTTTCGATATCAAAAGTAGTGCAAAAGGCTACAGTGAATTTGTGTTCTTTTGTTAATATTAAAGAACAATCTAGATCATTTCTGATAGATTTAAATCTACAATTTATTTTCTTAATGATTTTAAAATCAATTATAATTTTGTAATTTTAATAATTTAGTGTGAAAAATTAACTAAATATTTTATTTTTTCACAACGAATCAGGATTAATATTTAAACCTTATATTTACTTTATTAAAAGTACAGAACTTTGATAAAAACTCAAAAAGTAAAAATTTAAAAATTTGGTTTTCCAAAGGTATTAATTTTAAATCTTGATCATCGAATCATAATACCTGGTGTAGATTAAATCCACCTTCAAATAATCCAATATTTATAGCATGGTCAAGACCTAGTATTATGAATGCATAGAATTATTTAAGCTACCAATTATCTTAGTTTCCTTATCGGATACAATAACTCTTTGCAGAATTTCATAACACAAATACCTTCTCATGTTTTTTGTAAATATTTCATCGAAAGGAATATCATTTAATATCCTGATAATGGATAATAAAAGAATTATAAATTTTACTTTTGAAAATTTGACTTGACAAATCTGGAATGAAAAAATGTTTTAAATGTCAGAATTTCCTTCAATGATTTTAGGTCAATACGCGATTGGAAGTATGCCTGATACCGCATTAATTCAGCTCTATTAGGTACGGTAATGTCCCTTTTCTACAATGGATAAAAAAATTGAAAGTCCGAGTGCTACCTTATATGGCAAATACAGCATTAAATATTCTGCAAAAGCCACCAAACATTCGTTTGTGCAATGACATTTTATAGCTGTTATTTTTGATTTTCGTACAAGACCTGAAGTTATGAAAGTAAACTAGATATTTTAATAACTAAAGTAAAATGAACCTTTTCAATCTCAATACCAACCTGTGTCATCCTTTGGACAAACTTTTCTCGTAATTTAATCAAGGTTTCTTCCTCACGAGAGGATATTAGAACGTAGTCTAATTTTTTTTAAATTTCGTAAAATTAAATTACCTATTTCTTTTTCTCCATCTTCGAAATAATAAGAACCGGTAGATATAACTTTAGCTTCTAATTCTTTCATCTATCCAAAGGTTTAAATTAATTAAACGCAAACAAAAAACACGCTGTGTAGTTTCATCAGTCCTGGTAGTTGTCCCCTCTGGAATAGCACTGTCTTCCTGACTTACCCTATCCAATGAAGAAGATTTTCGAAGGAATCTAGCTTCATCATCTTCACCCGTTATATTCTCCGAATCTACATCCCCCGTCTCCATATTCTTGGAGACATTTTCGGTTTCTTCAGATTCCTCCATAACTTCCACAACTACGGTATCAAATAAGATTTGTTTGCCAGAAGTTTTTTCTTTTATTCCAATTCCCAATGCCCCCATATCAACACTTGTAGTCCGCATTTCTGCTTGTTCAATTTGACCTTCTTGATCCCCAATGACTTGTGTATTTTCACTTTCCTTCTCATCAATCGAAGATGTTTGATGCGATTCACTCTCTTTTTGTTCACTTGATTTAACCTCCGCTTGTATTTCTCGCATAGAACCAGTGTCTTCATCATCAGATTCCTTTATATCCTCCACATTTACAACATCAGATACGCGAGCTTCATCAAATGAGAGCTTTTGTCCAGAAGTTCCCTCTTGATCTTTAATTTCTAATACGCCTACATCAATGTCTTTACTTTGCAGGTCTATACTTTCAGCTTGACTTATTTGTTCCTCCTTAACTGCATATATATTTTCAAGTTCCTTCTCATCCGTCACACATGTTTGATCAGACTCATCGAATTTCTTCTCAGTGCTTTCAATGTCCAATCTTATTTCTTCTTTTGGGAGAGTTTGTTCACTTTCTCCTACGGTTTCTTCAGGCTGACCTTTATCCTTACTTTTTATTACTTCAATATTTAAAAAATTAATATATTCTAAACATTTTTCCTCTACCACGGACAAAAACTTTTTAACTTTACTAAATTTTTTCATTCTTCTTTCTTAAATGGGAGTCGAATATTTATGACGAATGAGTAAATTAATTTTCTGACGTCACGACCGAAAATCATTCACTCTCAACGTAATTACCATTATATTTTCTTTAAATTCATTATTTAAACAAAAATTTTCAGCTTTGATTTCAAGAAATCATTTTTCAGTATATCAGAATAAGATAAATTATTAGCGTCTAGGATTTAATTCCTTCTTAGGTCAAATTTGTCACCTATTGTTTAGTACTCAATCTCTGTCAATATTCCGCATTCAATATAAAATAAAATATCTCTTTATTATATGAATTTTAATATAGATCAAAAATATATTAAACGCCTTCGTAAATTTTACTTTTAGAGGAATTCAGATCAATATTTTACCAGCGTTAAAACGGTAACAGCTTCCTCATATTCATCAACCTTTATAACAAGGAAAATGTGAACTTTAAATTTGAAAGCTTCTCCTGTCGATCATGTATTCCTCCCATTTAGTGAAATTTAGAAGTGTTAATACTTATTATTAGGTAAACCATTATCTTCAGTACTCAGAATAATGTCATAAATATATAGATATGATGCTTTGTTAAGAGTTTTATTATAGGTTTTTTTTATATCTACCCTCCAAGGTTCATTAAAGTTATTCTAATGACCATTAATATATTTAAAACTTTAAGGTATTTATAATTTTCTTACTTTTGTTCTCCAAAAATATATATTACTTCAATTTATTATAAAAATTTAATATTTATCGAAGTATTTGTTTAATTTTTACCTACTTGTGAAGCATTAAAATGAATTAATGATTTTCATTCATATTAATAACCTAATATTAAGCAGCATTTTATTATCCCAAGGGTACAAAGTTTATTAATTCATATTATATAATAAATTTGTTAATCCTAGTATTTCTTTTTACATATTTAAAAAAAA
>LDMZ01062739.1:0-10102 GCA_001455285.1 Sphaeromyxa zaharoni
ACGTTTAATTAGTAAGCGGTCGGCGCACCGCACGTAGATTATTATTACATATTTGTTCTACCCTTGGAGTCTTATAATATTATACTTTCGTTTTCCTACTTTTGGAAAAATTTACTATTTTGGAACCATTTTTGGAATATTTTAATTTTTATAAAATGTGATTATTGCATTCCCTCATTGTTTCTTGAGAAAAGCTTAGCCAAATCATGCTAATAATTTGCGTTTTAAAACGAGAAATTGTAACTTTTAAATTTTCTTTAATTTTTTATAATCACAAGTTTCTCATAAGCTTCACTACTTTTTGAATGGCGCGAAGCATCAAAGAGAATATTTGTTTAGATTCTGATTGAACAAATTGATACTAGATTCATAAATTCATCTTATATTCTTATCTCCGTCAAAATTATTTTCAGGACGAAATTTTATTTCTATATTAGACAGGAGATTTTTCTGCCTTTTGATTTACTAATACTAAGTAGATATTAATATAGTTTTCGTATTAAGCATGCGATCTCGGAAGTGTAAACTTGAGAAATCTAAATTTATCGTAGCAGACATGGAATAAAATTATACAATTTATTTTGCATGCTCATATTTTTTTATTTTAAAAAAATTATTTTTAATTAATTAGAGGTTTGAGTATCGAAATAAAAATTTTTCTCTGTTATTCTTAAAATTATTAGTAATATATTGTCGTAAACCTTCTCTGGTTTACGGAAAAGATAAAGGAAAGTGAAGGTGGCGCGGCGATATATAGAACTCATTAACGTGTAGCGATAGTTGCTAAAACGTCGAACTAAATGACGTATTCTTACCCTGCTCCGGCAGGTAAATATTTTTTAATAAACTATTTTCTGCTGAACTTCCGATTTCCGTGGAAACCTTCAAGAATATTAACTTTGCTTGTTGTCATTTTGAAGCTGAAGTAATTCAGAATCTAAATTTAAAATATATTACAGCTAGAAATCTCCTTAATCGACAATATGATATTTCTCCGATATCATACATTTTAGCAGTTTCATGAAGAAGCTTGGATTTACGTTTATTTATTTCCCATGTTAATAACTCAATGATTTTGAAAGCACTTTGTCAGGAACACGCCCTTTAACTTTGAATTTCATGATATCGTCGGGATCCTTTGGGAAAATGGAATCAACACGCAGAATCTATAAGATGAAAAAAAATTAATTTAAAAAATTTTGTTTATTTTCATGTCAATTTAAGTAGGCTAATAAATTGTTCCACCTGCTGAAGGATAATGCAATCATGAGTAACTTTTAAGTTTTTGTTAAGGTCACAAAAATTTTTCAACTAGAATTGGATATCACATCTAGGAATTCATGTTTATTTTGATAAATAAATAATTAAAAAATTCTTTTTTTAAAAATTTGGTCTTATTATCAGTTTGAATGCACTGGTGTAAATAGGGATGCAACAAATATTACCTCTATTTTATATTTTTATCCGACTCAGATTAAAATTGATATTCCCTTATATACAGTAAGTGCTTTCATTTTTATTTTTTTAAGTTGTTAAATATAAATATAGAATCATCAAAAAGGATATATTTTAGATTTCAACCACAGAAAATACATTCATAAGTAACTAGTCTCTGAAAATATAGTCATTGCTTAAGACAATCTGTGAACACAATTTACTAAATATTTCATTAAAAACGAATATATTTACAAAAATGTTGAAATTTTTAAGTCAATATGTATGGTATAGAAATTAATAGAAAATGATTTGTAACCTATAAGAAGCAATAAATACCCATATAACATAGTTTTTAACAAGTACTGCTATTTAATATTCAGGAGTTCAGTGAATAATGAACTATATTTTCAAAAAACTTTTTCATCACTTCCATCCAATTTTAGCCAAGAGCAAAGTATTTACTAATGTAATTTTCCTCTTTTTCGATTTCAAGAATATTTTCTTGAGACAATTTTTAGTCATGAGTATAATAGCACTATGAAATTAAGCTGAGAAGAGAGATTTAATAAATAAAAAAATTTAACTAAGTTTATAGATAAAATATTTTGTATTTTCCAAACATCATGGAATTGAACACTACTCATAACAAACACACAGAGCATTTACATCAATTTAGAGGATTTAAATAAAGCAAAAATTCAATTTTCCATCAAATAAAATTTTTAATAACCGAGATAATATGGGTCCAAATGCGATGAAAGGGATCTGATTGTCGCTGATGTTGAAACTATAGAATCCATCGGTAGGTGCAATTTTTAATTAATGACTCCTGTATTGCGGAAGGCAATAAAGATTAGCAATTAAAACTGTATAAAAGCAAAATGTATATGATTTAATTCAGGAATAAAACGGAATTCAGTGATGTTTTAAATCAATAAATATTATAACAACTTTACATAGGAACCAGAATTCAAGAAAGGAAAATACGTCAAAATTACAGCTGATGGAAAGTTTTAAATTTGTGTCTTATGCACGAAGGTTTCTACTCTCATTCCGGCTGTGCTGAGAGAAATGATAAAGCCACGATTCGAAATATCATTTTGCATCACATTAATATACTACTATTTAATTAGAACGCAAAAATCTTTAAAAAGAAGAGACCAAATTCTAATCAAACAAAACTGAGAAAGCGTTTTAGGCTATAGGTTGATTTAAGACAATCAATTTTAATTTTTTCTCTAAAATATGATCGGAAAAAATTTTATACATGAATGAATTCGGATTCAAGAAGTTTTGTGGGTAGATGGTCAGATTGGTATTTGCCATTTGTTCTGTTAATGGCGTTAAATTTCTGAATATTTTCATCTACACTTAAAAATGCATAGAAGGTAATATGTTCTATAAAAGCTAAAATTGTGTTTATAACACCATATATTCTGTGGACTACTCATTGAAACTTGAGAAATTTTGATTTCAGAGTTGCATAAATTCTTTTTATGGATAATGTCAGATTTCATGATACAAAATAGGTTTTTGAAGCCAGAATTCATGAAATGATACTCTTATCTCAACACTTTTCTTTCCTCAATAGGAAGAAAAATAAATGGAAATTATTTGTTAAAATTGATTGACTACTCTTGAGTATGTTACTCTACTTATTTTAAGGAAATATATTCAAGAAATCATCTCGTTAGGTGTATATCAATAGAAATAATAGAATGTCATAACAAAATTATAATAAATTTATTCAATGCTTATTGTTTTTTCCGTATTAATTAAAAAAAATAAGATTAAATAATCGAAGAACCATATTTGAAAATTATAATAATCATTATCAAGTTCAGCGAAATAGATGTGAAGCCTTCTGTCATCATTGAATATTTTTTGCAATAACTCATTTCTTACAGATATTCATGAAAATATAGCGAATAAGCATATTATCAACAATTTCCTCCTATGATATCACTTCTTATAAAAAATATAGTATATAAATATAAATTTCGTCAGTTTGAAGGTTGATTATAGCGATTTTATCTTTATTTATATCTGAATAAGCGTAGTTATTTGATTTATGAGTTCTAAAAAAATACTCATATCGGGACAACATACAGTTTTTTTCTATAGATCAACAACCTCGAAGACATACAAAGCAACAATTTGTTTTGGGAGATTCTGATAAGAACAGACATCCTCCTCTTTCTATGTTTTTCTATTCAAGAGCGAATATTTCACGAGCTAACCTATGGAACTCGCATATACATAAATATATTCTGTCTTTTATACTTACTATATTCACATCCATTATTCAAAGATGCTGTCACAACCATTTATATTCCTTATATTTATTTCTTGTTCATTCCCATTTTTGGATAATACCTATTCATTAGAAAAGTCCTAAATGTAATATAAGCTTTAATATTACTCACGTTCGATGCAGTCCTCTATACATGGCATGGAAGGCAAAAATTGAGAGGGTTCGATACTCAGGAGGTTTCTGGCGCTCGCCCTTCGTTGTGACCGCTTCTTTTATTGGTATTTCATACGGTAAAAATTATTTAGTATAAGATAAAGAATAACTAATCTCTAAATTATTGTGGTTCCTTTTTTCCAGAAATACCTTCATCCTCCGAGATGGGCTTGACAAATATGTTTCAGTGTAATTCCTTATAATATAAATCCAAAACTACTCTATGACAGTCAGCGTATGAATCTCGGTGAACTTCTACATGCGATCCTTTGTTTAAGAAAAAATATATTTTTCTCCTTTGTTTATAACAAATCTCGATACATGTATATTATAGTGGAATAGAAGATTGGTCTAAATATACCAGTATATCAAAATTTATCAATATAATTCTGAATATGTTGATTTTATACAATGTTCTTATTAAGTAATGTTTTAAAACGAAATATTACTTCATTATCCTTGCTCTTGTGTCAGCATAGAACCTTTAACTTGATGCAAATTCATTTGTACTGAGCTAAATTTGATTTCAGCAAAATTCTAAATGAAAAACACTGACAAAAATATCCATTAGGGTGAAATAAACTGTTAAATACTGAGTGAAGTATAAAGCAGATAATTTACGTTAAAATTCACCTACTGATTTTCTACATTCCAAGAAATAATAAAGGTTTCTAATATATAGTGGTACTTCCACAGGAAATGTCCATACTATCGAGGTCTGCGATTAGGGGACGTGTCTATATACCCTTTAATCATTACTTTTGAACTAAAAATTGTCAACCATAATATTTAAATTATATAGTCATCAAATTGATTAAAATTTGAACAACGGCGGTTCAAGTAAATGGGAAGGCCTAAGAATGAATGTCGGCAGCAAATAAAAAGAGTTGAGGATACCATAAAAAATAAAATTCCCGCCCTTGATTCCAGATTGTTCACCGCTACGCAAAAACAAAACGGAAAAAGAAAAACAATAACTACTAAACAAAATTCGTGCTGTACAAGTAGGCAAAGGCCATTAGAATACAAATTTCAAATTCTATAGTACAAGGCACAATAAAGAAACCAATTAAAGGGACTCTTATTTAGTTTAATACAATGCGCAAGCTCGGATTCACTTCACGTGTGGTGGCTGTTCTATCTGCTTGTGTGTTTGGCCATGGTTGCACGTAGAACTACTTCTGTCAATTTGAAGGAAAAGTCGGAAATGACAAAACAAATTGAAAAGGTTCCTCCTTATTTTTTACCATTATAAAATATCTAGTACTTTATTGAGCTTAGGACACATCGTACTATCGGCAAGGCTATGAACAAAAAGCTACCAATAATAAAGACTGCTGTTTCAACAATTTTTTTCTGTAACATCTAAAAGGAGTTGGACTTTGGTGGATCTCCTTCCATCGTGATCTTTGTTAAAGCCTATCTTCTTAAAGCTGTCAAGCCTATTCTTGTTTTTTATCTTATTGAAAATTATGTCTCTTAAGAGTGTACTCAGAACCGAACTTGAAAAGAAGTTTCTTAAACAAGTGTACTTTGTGGGTCATGTTTCTGGTGTCCCTTCAGATTGTTAACATTTCGTAGAGGCGAATTCTCCCAAAACCTTCAAAGAGGACTGCTGAAGCCAAGAAGTATAGACCTCATCGACGTACTGTGACCGGTGTTCATGAATCTATTTTGGAAGATCTCGTTTTCCCCAGTGAGGTTATGGGCAAAAGAGTTGTTTACAATCATGGAGTTAAACCCTTAACAAAAGTGTATGAATTTAGTGGAGAACTTTGCTATATTTTTTCTAGGCATCTTGATTTGAGGCTTAAGAATTTTATGGAGGGGAGAGTATATGTATGAGTTGTATTTTTAACAATTTTTTAGCTTTTAACTCTTGGAAATGTTTATAAATACGTTACCGGACGAGATGTTAAGTTCGAATTTCCTCTTCATGATTGCCCTATGAGAATTGGAAAGAAATCTACCAAGAAAGCCTAGTGAGCATTATGTAACATCCTAGATTTGCAATTAAAAAAAAATATAATATTGTTTTATCTCATTATGCATATCACCTTAAAACATCACCTAACCTACCTATTATCATGTGCCAACCTAACAGTTGTGGAATCTTAAGAGAACCTGTCCTCAATCAAGTTCTGTCGTTTTGAATTAGATGTAAAATTATTGCTTAAAATGGCTTATTTAACACAATTACTAATTTCTTACCCGTATCGAACGCTTTTCGGATGTTGATCTGAAACTATTGTTATTTCATAGAATATATGGGTGGTCAATATATATATATATTAAAAATATTAATCGACGCGAAGCTATGTGTATTCCTATATTTTTAAAAGTGATAGGTTTGTTTGAAGATTATAATTAATCTGATATTAAATTTTTAGATGTATTTTCAAATTAAATAATTAATTGTAATTGGTCCATTACGAATAAATCGAAAATTTGAAGAGTATTGCAAATAGTTTAATTATTACCAACGAAATTCATTTTTATACAGATCAAAGCATTTAAAATCCTGTCAGATATGAAAGAAAGGTTTTTTTGATTAATGATCTCCGGTTTTATCATCAGTGGTTCGTTACCATTATATAGTTTTTCCAAGATTATAGGAATCCTTTCGACTTTGTTAAAATCACTAAATTTGCTTTGGCCTTGTACCAACAAGCTTATTTTTTTTGTTTGTAAAATTTGAATGATTCATTGAGGAATGAAGCTTTTAAAAAATATGATAAGCGTCCTAATAAAGCTAGAAGATTAGAAATAATTTCTGTCAATTATTTATTAGAGAATGAAGAAATTATCCTCTACATTTATATACAGTGTTTTCAATTCTATTTCGTCAAAAGAAAAACTAAAAATATTACGAGTGAAAAGTATTTATTTGAAATCAATTACTAACTAATTTTATTCAATGGTTTCTTTTCTTCTACATCGTTGTAAAACCCTTCTGGATTGTCTTTCCCACCCAATACAATCAATAGATGTAATTTGACTTCAGCCATTGTCCATTGCTGCAAATAATTCCCTTTCATTATTTACTAATGATCCCCTTACAATCTCTTTCCATTTAGTAAACATCTCCTTTATTGGATTGAGGAAAAGGGAATACAGTGGTAAAAACCTTAACTTGTGGGGCTGTTTTCAATAAAATCCACAACGATTTGAACCCAATGAAAACTGACATTATCCATAATTAATAAACAAGGCCCTTTTTCATTTATATGAAAAAATAATTCCTCAATAAACGTTACGAAACTTTCAGCAATGTAGCCCCCTTTTTTTATCGGAATACGAATTGGACCATCTCTTGACATTGAGGCACAAGTTGAAAAATTGATTCCCCTGACACCTTAGACATTGTAATTGTTTGTTGAGATCTTGGGGCTCTAAAGTAGAATCTTCTCAACGTAACATTAAATCCGACTTCGTCCACATAAATGATGTTTGACCAATCATACTGTGTTGAAATTTCGTCGAAATCACTGGCATATTTTTCTCTTAGATTAAGAGTACGCTCGGTGTTACGTTGAATTTGAATCTGGTGTGTTCTTTTAAAAGAGTAGTTCTTTCTCGTTAGGAAGTAGTGAATTGAGGTATTACTAAGATTTATGGAATCATTTTCACTTACCTTTTCCTTCAATTCTGCTAGGATCAGCATTGAATTATCTGCAAGTAATTCACAAAGATAATTTTTTGCATCCATGCTCACTTGACGCTCATGGCGCCCTCTTTGCACCAGATTCCCAAGATTTAGTTTCCTGATATTTTTTAATAATCGAGGAAACGGTAGTTCTTTTTAAACTCAAGTTTCTTGAGATTTCTGCTGCGTTCTTTCCATCTGAAAACTGAGATTGAATTAACAATCTAAATTCCGGCGTTATCTTCATATGTGTGATCCTCTTGAAATACTAGAAGTTTCATCATTGAGTACTGGAGGACTGTCAGATTCAGCTTGTAAAACATTATTGTTGTTTTCTTGTTCCATCAAGGGATAAAATGTTTTTATTTTTTCCTTTCGACGAAATTTAATTGAAAACCCTGTATCCTTAACTTTATTAGAACAAACGATGATGTGTTTGATCGACGGTGCATGAATGGCGAATCTTAATTATAAAGACTGTTCTCTTAATAAAAACCCCTTATTACAATAATTTCAAATTGTAAGTAGCATTCTCAATGCATGTACTTATTTTTTGCATATGTAAAAATATAGTGTTGGATCCTCCATCGATTGACGAATGAAGAAACCTGACTATTTCTTAGTAGTATTATACATATACCTATATATATGTTCTTCATTGCATCGGTCACATTAGGGTACACTCCTTGAGCAGGAAGGTGCTCATGTGTAAATTTCTTTTGGGGAGCCGTCAGGTCCCGGGAATAAATCCCAGAATAGGTTCTGAAATTTTTATTTAATTTCTCGACATTGTTGCCTCCTTTGATTGTTCCAACAGAGAAAAAATCACTAAGTATTAATTCACATCGTATCGAAGGATTAAAATATTATTAAGGTTAATCCATTTTTTTAAATCAGTTATATGATTCCATGTTTAGTTTATTCGATTAATTAATATCTTAGAAAAAGGATTTACGTAATTTTTAGTTAGGTTTCTTAAATCAATTATATGGCCAAATATGCGAAAGGTTTTCGTCTATTTGAGGAAAAAATATTTTTAAAATGACAACGATTGTCTAATATGCTAATTTTTTGGACGACTTAATTGATGAAAACATAAATAAATACTTATCTTTTAATATAAAATTAATCTAGCCTGTCAATAATTATATATATTAAATATGGTTCTGGGACAATTTCATGATTTTCTTCTGTTGGATAAAAAGTAGTTTGTACAAAGATATGATTCGAACATTTTTAGATAAAAATTTTCTCTTTCATAAGATATTTGATGTCTTAATTTATTTTATTATATCTAGAACATCAATAAAGTTACTTTAGTAATACTAACAAAAATTATGATTTTGTTTTATCGGAAAAAATATTATTAGCACCTGTTTGTGGAGAAAAACCTTGGAGTTATCCAGTTACCATTGGATAGAGAGCCTTACCATGTGGTACTCATACTTTGAATTTACCCAGTATCAGAGCCCCAAGAGACATCCAAACATTAATGCAACCAGTTTCTCTAACTTTATTCGCCATTCTGTTCTCTAACCGATAAAGATTACTCGAAGCATTTCTGAATTTTTAAAAATATTTTAAATTTTGTTCTGTTTTGTGGTTCTTTTAAAGAGAAATAGTATGTGATTAGAAGGGGAGGGGTTTAGGTAAATATTATATGATTAAAAATAAT
Organism: Sphaeromyxa zaharoni; assembly: GCA_001455285.1. Taxonomy (NCBI): domain Eukaryota; kingdom Metazoa; phylum Cnidaria; class Myxozoa; order Bivalvulida; family Sphaeromyxidae; genus Sphaeromyxa; species Sphaeromyxa zaharoni. Next base: position 9,226 of record LDMZ01062739.1, read on the forward strand.
TAATAAAATTTGTAAAGAGATATATAATAAAAATCTGTCCAAACGTAGATTGTTGACTGAAAATAAAGTTTTAAGGGATGGAGGTTATATCATATGAAAAAATAAGTTCGGAAGTTGGAACTGATCAGTAATAGTTAAAATATATATACATCGGTATGAAACTTGCATGATAGCATATGGTGGACCCACAACTTAAGTATCAATGATACAATTAGGAAAAACAATTGAAAGCCATACATTTTAAATCATTCATCTTTTTTGAGGATTTAGTAAGTAAAATATCATTAATGGTTGTTTTTCAATGTTTTAACCACTTTTCATTCATCTTCCAAGGTATGGACTGATATTTATTTTCAAGATGACCTTCAATAAAACACTTTTATATTCAGGCTTTCTTATTAACTCTGTGTGGTATTCATCCCATTATTTTGCCAGATTTTAATTAATTCCGTGAAAACCCCTAATATCTTTAAAATTTTTTCTGATAGATTGAAAAAAATTATTTTAGTTACTTTTCCAGAGAACGAAGTCTTGATAAGGTAGTGTAGCCCTAGTATAAGCGTAGGTAATTGGGGTTGCTATAGTAGCTGAAAACCCTACACTGTCTGCCGGGAGCGCTGGGATGCTTTGGCTGGCGCCTAACCTGACGCAAAATCAGGCTGGAGGTAAGTTTCATCTTACTGAACCGCCTCCAAAAATATAAGGAGCAGGTAAGGGTTTTTGTCTCCATAGCTAAGAAAAAAATATTTTTAGTTACTTCTACCAAATATTGCTTCAAATGAAAAACAATTAATAGAGGATTGTTTTAATATGTTATAGGCATATATGACCATTGCGAACTCTCATTACTATTTTTTTTGCATTATCTAGTTTTTTT
>LDMZ01062791.1:0-18330 GCA_001455285.1 Sphaeromyxa zaharoni
TTTTTTTCTAAAAATATTATTATTGATATAAATGAAATATTGAATAAATTTTCAATAACAATTACCTTAACTTATTATTATATAGCTTAACATTTAAAAAGGATATTTTTGTGATAGATTCAGGCATATAATATATATTTTATACCAAATTTTCATATTTTGATTACTTTCTTGATAATAATTCCATAGAAAATAAGTAATCATATTATTTTTAAAATTTTTAATAACCTATCTGAAGAATACTTCAAATTTCTGATTATGTTGATAGGTCAAATCAATTCACTTTTGAACACTACTGAAACTCAAATGCCATTTCCTTCGTCCATAATTTGGATCAGTCACATATTACAATTTAGACTTCATACCATTTTTTACTCCAATTTTACCCCATCAGATATTGTAATCATGTATAAAAACACAAATATATCAGTTATAATTTTAAAAATTCGGTTTTTATATTTAATCTAAAAAAATCAGACATGTTCTCTTAATTTAAAATATAATAATACGTATATATTCGAATTTGAAATCTGTTTTAGTTCATATTTTATGATAAAAACTTACAAAAATCTGTCCATAAATTTCAGAGATTAAAAAAGTTATCGCTAGAAGGTGCAGATTTAAAAATTGGAATTAACAATGGTAGCTAAAAAAAATAATGGTGATAAATTCGAAACTGATATTAGGAATATTTTAGGTAACTTTTGTGCCTTGTGATACTTTTCACGTTAAAATAATTTGTTCGTACAGAATAGCGTTTCAAATAGTAAATATTCACATCCTATTTTGATATTTCATTTAACATATTTATGCTAGAAAACTGATGTTAGGAAAGGATATTATTTTAATTAAGTCCCGCCATATTAAGCCTTTAAGACTTCCTAGCAAAATAAATAATTTGGAGCCCTCGATCTACTAATAGATCATTCTAAGAATTAAACATCTTAGATCTTCCGTTGATAATTCTTAGATCAAAGTAGGCACGGATCGAAAGGATCTGCATTTTTTAAAAAAAATATAATCTATCTAATAAAAAAAGAAACGACGAATAAATCTCAAATCGAACTCAGCGAATAATGTGAAATTAAACAACGAATAGATATTTCATCGGGCCTATATTTTTTGAACAACCACGAATAATTTTGAATCTTTTAATTTTGGTGAAACAAATCTAATGTTACTCCTCAAAGATTAAAAGAATCATATAAAATAGTAAACCGGTAGAGGAAAATTCTTTTGCATATATAAGCACAATAAACCCTCTATCAACCACAAAATTTGGGGATGGTATAAAAACGTGAAGTTTAGAAATGTTTAGCTTTACTATTCCAGCAACTATATTATCAAATATAATTTTAATTCTTATATGTAATTGAAGAAAAAATAATATATTGAATACTTCAGGTTTTATAGATTAAAAGAAAAATAAAAGGCCATACCCTATAATATATTCAAAGCAAAGTACAAGGAAAAGATTCGCAAAAGAAGGAAAATATATCTTATATTTATCCAATTATCAAGATTTCCAATATACTCCTTAAGATCTATCAATATACTTAGCCTGCTAACTCTTAATTTCTTCGAAATTAAAATTTTGATTTTTTGTAAGACCATTTAACATTCCGTAATAATAATTGTTGTTTCTTTTCCTTCATCTTTCAATTCTTTATTTAACGCTTTAAATTTATGTTAACTTTATTCTAGAACTGCTACTTCTTCTACCATAACATGTTTTACATTAGAATCTATTTTATCAAGAATGTCTTCATTCGCAAAATCAATAAAATTTCACATCAGAAGATATGTATTAAATGATTCAATTGGGAAAGCATCGTAAAATTCTTCGACTTTATCTTTTATCTCTCATAGAGTGAAGATAAAATAATCTATTGTTTTATAGCTTTTATATATCATCTCATGCTAATTTAATCATTATAATTGGAAATTTTATGGTAACTTTTTTATATGGCTCGAATGAATACTGTCCTTGTTATATTTTTTTCAAAATATCACATGGGTTTTTATTATAGAATAATGCGTTGGATGCAAAATTATGCCTTGATCTAAAGGTTGTATGTTAAAATTACGTTTTTAGGGTAGAAATAAAATTTCAACCCATTTTAACTCATGGTTAAGTCAATATGAATGAAATTGTCGATAACCAAGAGTAAAAGTTCCGCATCCTTTTTAGATCGAAATCCATTTTGAAAGCCAAATTGCAAAAATAGATCCCGCCATCCATCTCATAAACTATTTGGTATAATGAACCAAATTTACAGGATTAAAATTTTGAAAGCAAAGTGAATTGAGATTTACCAATTACTATCGGTTTAAATTTTTGTTCTAGTCATATTTTTACATAGTAAATTTGATAATCAATCTTTTATTAATTTTTATCCCGAGGGACTACTCCTCCTTAAAAACTTTAATGTAATTAATTTATGAAACAATTCTGTTTCATCTGCATTAAAAAAGTTATTTATATGTTATTCAATTAATTTTTAATTGAATGCCTACAAAAATCATTATAATTTTCTGGAAACACTTTATACACTTCTTTATAGTATTTCCTTACCATGAAGTTATTCTTGTTTAAAATTTATTAAACCATTTATTTAAAGCTTTAATGTTTTTGTGTTATTTTCTTCACTAAGAGATAATGCCATCGTTTTAATCATATTATTTTTGATAGCTTCGTTGCAACCTCCACATTATTTAGGGAAAAAATTTACTTCAAATTTATTAAACCATATATAAAAATTAAATATCTACATTTATTGCCTTTACAATTTGAAAAACTTTTGCTAATGAATTCTTCGTCATTTCGAATACCAGTAACTGTTCTTCTTAAAATTACTTTCTTAAACATTTCACTAAATATTGTGCCAATTCTACCATCTGGGAAAAAAAGTCGATTTCAATGTATCATATTATCTCAGTCTTTTTCTCTTTCCCAAATCTGACACCTCTTAGATTTAGAGACGAGAAAATTACTTTAATAAATTTCAAATTCCCCTTAAACTTTACCTTTTAAATAAAGGACTACTACATTTAAACAAAATTTTTAAAAAGTAGCTGTTAAGAGAAAATGGAAAATGATATAGGTTTTGCTCTTAAAATTGTTTTTAAAAAATTATTTTTGTCAGCAAAAAGAGGTTGAAGGTAAAATAGAGTTTATTGTACAGCTATCCAAGACATAGGTAATATTGTATAATTATACGTAAAAACATATATATCAAGATTTATAATTCAGAATTGAAGATTTCTATGTAAAGATCTCGGCAACTATTCATAAATTGATACCACCTGATTAATAGGTCCAAAACTAACGAAAAAGACAAGTTGAAAAGATCTTATTTTGGGATAAAATTTTCCAACTAAAATTTATACAAACATTACAACATCGAATCAATGATAAAATTATTTCAAAGATTTGAATGTTATTACATATAAAAAAGGAGAGGGAAGATATTAACTCTGCTGAATTTGTAAAATAAAACAACTAACAATTTCTTTAACTTTTGTAGATCTTATGTTTCGATATCGGCACTAGTTTTGAAGGAGATATAAAAAAGTGTAAAAAGCATCAAAATAATTTAAACAAATAAATATAATTTGTATAAAAATGAAATGGAAACATTTCACAACTCCAAAGATTATGATTGGAGCCAGTTCTTTCAGAATATTTTTTAACTCAATAAGATAATATGTTTGCGGTATTTCCTGGAACCCAGAAATTCCCTGATAAATAATTTATTCATAAATTTTCTATTTTCAGAGCATATAATTATAAAATGGGACATGAGTGTATCAATAAATTATTTTGCGTCACATTCTTGAAAACAAGCCAAAATCTATCGAACTCCCAAAACCTCATTTATTATATGCTAGGCACCCCCACACTTTTCTAATAAAGAGTAATCGTTTGAACCTGATATTTTTCCAGGTTAGAAATATTTATTCTTGAATCCGAACTGTTTCTAAACCAATTGAACAATGCAGTAACGTTTTGCCAATATGCCATCAATTTTACATTCCCTGTTTTTTTATATTAAAATTTGATCTCATAATTTTGCTCTTTTGTTTTTAGTTATGACATAATTTCTCTCCCTGATTTTTAGATTTGTGACCTCTCCTGCATTAGATAATTTATCCATTTACCATCTTAAAGTGCTTATGCTATTCTTGCTTATTGATAGATCTTTATAAGATGCAGTGATGTCATGTTTATGATATAAAATTCAATTATCTATTTTTTTGCAATAATTTTAGATATTCCCATTTCCCTGGTTAATCATCATTTATTGTTTGATTGAGTAATGGACGCTTAAAGGTAAACCATTACATTACAAATAATTCGAGAACTTAAAGTTTATTCTACCCACATTTTTTGTAGCAGCTTCAACAAATTTATTACAGTATTGATAAACAGAGTCTATGACAATTTTTTGGGGTTTCCTCTATCTGTTTTCTAAATAATTTCAAAGCAATTCACTAGTATTAACACCTGTGATATCGTAAACAAAAACGATTTTTATTTACCATTCACAAAGAGAAGTGAATACCACCAAATGAATTGATATATTGCTGTATATATTTTTAATAGGCTCTTTGGATAAGTATTAACTATATTCAAGCCAATAAAGCAAAGAAATACTTCTGATTCGTTCCATATAAACATATATCCAATTGCATGGTTCCGTTCATTACACAAAATGGTTCAACGCATAATGATGTTATTTTTTTTTAATTAACTTTTTTATACCCAAAACAAGGAAAAAACGATTTAATCAACTGAAATAGCTAAGCTTCTACAGATTCATATAATATAATATCCAACTGTTGAGTAATCATTACCAATATATTAAGATATCACCGGATGATCCATTTTAAGACACTAAATTTTAGTCCATTCCGCTTATATGAGACAATTAATCTTTTTATCTTTTTCTAACATGATTTTTGTTCACTTTCTATTCTAAAAATTTTATCCTTTCCTTCTTCTAATCTTATGCTATCAAGCATTAGTGAAAAAATTTCATTTTCCTTTTGTATGAATTATGGTAGATTCAAAATCTATTTTAACAATAATTTTATACACTAACATTATATTCGTAAAAAGTCCATATCTTTTAAATTTGTAAATATCTCATTCTGCAATGGTGCCTTCCTGCTTTGTAAAATTTTAAAGATTTCATATTAATAACACTAATATTTTCCTATTGTACGGAAAAGACTCGAATAACAAAACACAGGCATCTTTTTAAAACTTAAAATCCACATATTTCATATAATTAAATATAGTTGAATATTTTTCGAGTCGAAATTTCTACTATAATGATTTAATTTCTTTTATCCCACGGAAGATTAATATCTTCGATTTTTCTATAATTGTGGAAACTTTATACTCAGATTATTTAAAAACGACCGGATAATTTATGAAACCTATCATGGATATCTGAATACTTTGTATTAACCGTTTTTCTGTCGGAATTTAAAATAAATTGAACGAATTATAGGTTTAATTCCAGCTTTGTAAATAATAATTCGTAGATAAAATTCATAGTTTTAAAACCAGGGGCACTTCTCACAATTTAAAATTTTATTTTTTTAATATCGGTATGACATAGCCTAAAAATCTTGCTTATTAAAGTTCTTTAGTTTAACCAAAAATAAATTCTTCATGAAATATATTTTGCACTATATTTCGAAAAAATTTTCACTCATTTTATAGCCTATGTTTCTTGTATAGTATTGAGGTACCTCAAGGGTACGTTTCTGTTTTTAAAGGATGTTGTGAACCCGAACCTCAAGCAGGGTTTCGGGTCCCGAGTCATTGGTTCAAGATGATTCATATTGTCGTAACCGCATGGCGCGGATCGGATAAGGTCGATGAGGGACATAGCTAGTAATTAATTAAGATAATTAGTTCGTTAGTTTTTAACTTAATGGAAAGCTACTCTTTTTTTAAATACGTTGGGCCACTCCGCGTGGCTCAGCGCTGAGTTTCTCTGGAAAGCCTCTAAGGCTCCATACAGAAACCCTAAAATATAATAAAAATTGTAAGGTCTAAAACACCTTAACGTGTTAATGTCAAGAAATTATCCATCCTCTGCATCTGCTTGCATATGTGGAGGTCATTTCAGTACGACAGATGTAAAACAAATAATAATTAAATCGATGATTGTTAGCGGTTTAAATATGACTCTATGAGGATTAATGCCTAATTCCTGATATATATATATGATTTTTTAATTTAAATATGTTTTTATAATAATAGTTCAGGTTGGCATGATTAAATTGGTGACTTATGCTATTATTATTAGGAATTAATATTCGGAAATTTAGAGTGTGGCACTAACTTTGATCCTTAGCATAAATCTCATTATTAATTCTATTGTTTGGCTTTTTTAAATTTCTGAACTTACGCTCTATTTTTCGCTTAGAATTTATATCCAAGCTGGTTGGGTTTATCCTCCTCATATATATATTGTTAAAGAAAAAAAATGTTATTTAATATCATAAGATTTTTATATTTTATTTTATTATCTAATTATTAGGCTAATCTAGCAATTAAACTATTTATTCTAATTAAACTACGATTCTATCAGACATACCGAATGAAATAAATCTGGTTTCAATATATTATAGGCATTTTTACATATGAATATTCTTTTATTTATTCCATAGATCACAATAACAATATTCTACACTGATAATATAACAAAACTTTTGGAAGCTAATCATATTGTTATATGGCATTTCTCTTATTCCTTAGTTTCAAACTTTGTGGCCTATGATGAACATTTAGATTGTTTTAAGAACATTTAGATTGTTTTAAGAACATTTATGCCTCTTTTTTTCCTATTATGTTGAAACGCTTTGAGTAAATTAATCTACTTTAAGGTGGCAAACGGGTTAATTATTTAATCTGATGGGTGTTGTAAATTAGTAACACTATTTCATATAAGAAGTTTTTACTAATTTAATTAAATGTTAATTCTGATGACTAGAATTGGCAGGACAACTATGAGTAAAAATTCTTGTTCTCGGTATTAAAAGCTACAGGTAAATTCGCTCCCCCATCCTAGAAGAGTTCCACCAAAACATTTCTGAAGAGTCATTGCTAAGAGTTTCTTAGATTCATCATTAGATTTTAAAAATTAAAGATATTTTTTCTTCTAAATGGAGTTAAACGTTCAGAATAAGGGTCATGTTTTATTATTTCATAAAACTCTGCATTAAGTTTAGTTGTGGCAGTGCTAATATTCTTGAGTAAAGTTTTATTAGAAACGATTAAACAAGAATATTTTTATATATTATTTATCTGTTACTAAAAACAATATATTCTTGAGTCCTCTTCTCCAAAAAGTAGTTTAATCCCAAAAGGGGATCTATCGGAGCGTTGTATGAAAAAGATGACATATATTCAAACATAGGCTAATCGATTTGTTTGTCTATCTATTTCTAATATCTTCCGACAACCACGCCCTCCGATCGTGGATACGATGATATAATATATAAAAATTATATTTAAGTCATGTAATTTATGATTTATGGTTTATTTTTTAATTAACTATACCATAAATGAAGTAAATTTTTACATTTATATTACTGAAAAAACAAGAGTGATTATTGTGTTTGGTCATTTTCCCAAAAAAAATTTTTAATAAGATAGGTGAATGCTTGATAAATATAAGGAAATCTTTACCTGAATTCGATCGATGATATTAAAAGACAATATTACTATATCTTCGATATTATATATAAAACCGTTTACAAGTATTAAAAACGATTAAATAAATGATTTCAAGTTGAAAAATCAGTTTTTTCTCCTATCTTACTTTATTTCTCATACCCATTTCCATAAGCAAGATGCTTAAAAATTCAGTAAAATCACTTGATAAGTGGTTTGATTACAGAGACTGTAAGGAATTAATATCACATTGTCTTTAAAGGATAAGAAATTTAATTGATTCACTAATTTTATCAAAAAATAAATAATTCTACAATAAATTAACTAATTGAACAAAATATTGGTACTAAATTATATTCGTTTTTTATTATTTTAACTACTGAAAATATATTCTTGAATTTCTATGCTAATAGTCAAAAATTTTAACAAATATTTACTCATTTTAACATGGATATACAGATATATGTTGATATTATATATAACACACGGTAGATCAGTTTCAATACCTTTTTAAAAAGTTCTACTAGAACAAGGTAACATCATATTTGTCAATAGGTTCAATTAGTGGATAAACCATGCCTTTGTTCTGTATTTGTAAAAGTATGTATCAGAACTTGACAAAAAATAAGTAGCATTTAGAAAATAATTAATCACTTAATCTCTCTGCGAATATTTTTAAAGTATCAGTCTGAAACAAAGTTTAAATTTGCTAAAACTTCAAAAAGAATAAGGGTCGGCCATTATCATTCAGATAACTTTTTTTTACTAATACAAAAAATCCTAATATGCTTTTGATAATATTTATGACAGATATTAATGTATGTCGGTAAGAAGACTTCGTGTAAGTTTCTTTCAATATTTTTATTTCCATATGGGATAAATATAAAATTACATATAAATTATCCTTGTATTATAACCGAAATAGTCATTAAATTATATTTTTGTATTTCACAAATCCATAAATTTCAGCTCGAGATCTCTCTTATATTTCCTTTTATAATTAAAAAATGTATGATAATCAAGGAGCCAAAGCTTATTTTATGAAAATTTATTAATTCATTTTTTTTCTGAATCATTATTACCTCCAAGCCACTTTGTAATGAACCAGGATTCTAACAAGAACCTATACCTCTCAGATAATGATATTGCAATTTCTTTCAGAACGAATTTATACTGCATTTATACCCGGTTACTGGTTACTATTTAGGATTTTAAAACGAATTGTATCATGCTGTATGTATTTATTCAGACTTCCCCAAAAATATATTTACAAATTCTTTTTAAAAAAATATTTAATCTAAGAATAACATCAATGAGCTAGATAGTATTAGATTCGGAAAATTTCTGAGTGTCTCTTCGGATTCATACTTTGTAATATACATAAACAATAATTAAATCCCACTTAGATATTCAATATGTTTTCGAGATCCAAATAAAGAGATTTAAATTGGGTTAATATTTTGCAATTCTGATAATACAATTATATATGCTTTTTTGGGACTAATTTACATTTCAAAAACTATTTATTAATGAAAAAACATTGAATGAATTTTATAAAAACAAGCATAACTAAATTTTTCATATTTCGAGTATTCAAATATCTTAAAATAATAAATTATATAAAAAGATAATGAAATTCGGGTTTAACAAATATTTAATTGAAGTGCGGATTATTTTTATAAAATATATCATTCTGTTAAATCTGTCGTTCAAAAATCTTGGTGTAATATCACAGATAACATAGGTTTTTAGGTTCAAAGAATATTTCTTTCATGAAAACAGTAGCTCTACAAAATTTTAATAGATCACGGAAAGATTAATTTAAATATTGTTCTATGGTGATGGCATTAATATTTCCATAAACTAAATTTCAGTGATTGTATTAAAAATATAGCGATTTAAATATTTAATATGAAATTTTCATTTAATTTTTTTTATATATTCAAAAAATAAGATTTGGGTTAATTTCTTTTAAACAGCAATAAATAGATTTATTTTTTGTTTATTGTGTAGTCAATTTTTTATACTATTTGAATTTTTCTTTATACAATTTTTTCTTCAATTAAAGATTACATTTAGAACCGGATATTCTAGATCTACTTTATTTTTAAACGCAAAGAAAGTTGATAATTTTTTAGATTTTACTTTTGGAAGATTATTCAACATCGATGTCGTTAACACCTTTCAATGAACAAAGACTAAATGTAATATTTTTATGTTTCAAAGCAGAAATATTTAATTAAAAATTTTTAGAAAAAATGATATCACTTCTTCTTTCTGTAATAAGATGAATTTTAAATAAATAGGTAATCGATATCGAGAAAATGATAACCAAAAATACATAATATTTAGAATCTGATGTTTTTATTCATTAATTGAAATGGTAAAATATTAATTAAATAAAATTTTGAAATTTTGAATAATGTAAAATGTACTGATTCATTAGGGGTATAGAAGATCGAACGTAAGACGGTTTATAAAGTTCGAAATTCGAAAATTTACTTTGTTTAAATGATCAGAAACATTTAAATTGAAGTTCTGTTGATGTGAGAACCGCCCCAAATGTTGGCTTCTACTTATTTCCCTAGTTTTTGTTCAATTTAATGTTCAATAAATTTTGACAATAAACTATTGTATACAAAAAATTTAATAAAAATTTCTTGGAAATGAAGAATTGATCAGAGAATATTAGACATTAGTAGTATTGCTAGTTTTTGCATTAAGGGTATCATTCACTAATTCAAAACAATTGTGATCTTTTGGTTTTTTGGTTAATAAAATTTAATGATTATTAATAGGTCTATCTTCATTAGTGGTGGATTGCCATATTTCATTCATATATTATTTCAATAATTGGAGTTACAAAAAATTGCATCTATTTTTAAGTCATGTTTATGTTGACACAAGATAATAAACAGATACTAATACAGGGAGAATAAAACAATATTATCTATAAAGATCAAGAATTAAGAACGATAGGACGATAAAACAAACGCCAATATGAAAACGTGAATTTCAGTTTAGGATAATGATATCGTGCAAACACTGATAACATGAAAATATACTTTAAAATTTAATTTCGAATTATATATTTAAATAAATCTGCTACCATATTTTATTAATTTTGTCGGTATTAATACTGCGGTAAACAAAAGCTATCAACAATATTACATTTTTACTTCTATGTTTTGAAGAAATACATTTTTTTCAAATAGAATTAAAAAATTGAATAAATATCTATCATTCCTATTATTTTATCATATATTAAAAACATTTTTTGAATTATGATGACTAATATAATGTTGAATATTTTAGTTAACTATAGATATGAATGCTAAAAATTTAAAATGTTGGATTAAATATATATAAATGTGATATTCTTCTTAAAATTTTACTCACTACGGAAAAAATTTGTTGATTATTTAATATTAAAGCGGTTTAAAATTGTGAGAAAATGAAAAATCTGATGATATTAAAAAAATTTTTAGGTGGAATCATGTGGGTTCTATTGTTTTAGATTCATTATATCATTTATCTTTTTGTTTTTATTAAAGATTTCTTATTATAATCATCAAATCTAGAAATAAAACAGATTTTTTTACGAAAGTTTTATTTCCCATCTAAGGCTTCGATATTTGAAAATTTATGAGTTTTACAAAGTTTATGACATAAAAACATTTTGGTTTAATAAAATATTTTCTCTGAAATAATTTTCTTAATTATTGTAGTTCTTTACGCTTCAAAAATTTTGTTTTAAATATACAAATTATTTGTCCCTTTTTTAATGATATCAGAATTATAAAAATTAACTTTAAAAACGATCAGAAATAAGTTAATTTGAATAGAAATTAACCGAAATAAAAATTATGAGCAAAAGTCGTATAATTTTTCTATTTTAATGGTATCGTCATATTTTTAAGGTGTATTAAATTTTTAAAATTGACAAAATGCCTAATATCATGTTAAACTAATTAAAACTTGACAAAAATTAATTTAAACAGTCAAATATTAAAATGATGAAATATTTTATAATAAACCGAGACGTATTCAACTTATTTTTATATGTTAAAAATTTTTAATATATTAAAATATTTCTTCCTTACAATGACTTTTATTCAAATTTCTTTCATCCAATTTATAAATTATATTATTTTAATCTAAAAATAATATTAAGTTTATTTAGCGTAATTCATTTTTTCTTACAAATTTGATGAAAAAAAAATTTTTCGATTAATATATATGATATTAATGGTTTAATATTTATTTAATTGATATTATTAAGCCGCATTTTATTTATGATTTCCTTCTAAATGATCATATTTGATTCTATCTTCAGTTTTTTTTATTTTAAAGTGATTAAAAAATTGGTAATGAGGAAATTGATTTGTAGAGGTGGAGTTTGTGAAACTTTTCTTAGTTAGAATCTTATTAAAATTTACCAAAATGTTATAAATAAAAATTTCCGAAATTTCGAATTTATTTTTTGGTAAATTTTAATAAATTTGAGATCTTCGAGTAAATATATTTTAAATATCAATACAATGAAAAATATAACGAAACATATTTTAGAATAAGCGAATAGATTACTAAAATAATTAAATACTTTAACTAAGGTTAAACTATACTAAATCTATAAATGTAAATTTTTTATGTTTAAATATAAAAAGAGTTACGTATATGCTATATTAGGCATAAGATCGTCTATATCACGAGCTAAGATAACTCTTATTATAAATGTCAAAAATTTTTTAATTTTTTTCATTTTTCTTCTATTTACTCTATGTTTTAGAAAATATGAAACTTGGTTCAAGTATTCAATTATAAACTCCTATATATACACATAAATTTTTAATGTCGAACCTTAAACTTGCTTACCGTCATGTTATAGTAAGCATGAGTATTTTGTATTTGCAACAGTAAATTTATTAAAGCTAAGCGATTGGCAATAACATTTATAACAGAAGTAAAATCAGTCAGGGTATTCAAACCAATTTCTTTTAACCTGCTAACATTGCTCATCTCAACTCCAAGTAAAAATCTATACTCGGGATTTTTTAAGAATAGACTAAAATAATTAATAATATTTTAATTCATTACTCGAATATTATTTCATAGCTAACATCAATACCATTTTCAATCGATTCCTCAATAACAGATCCCCATATTTTACATACATCGTTTAAAGTTTTGATCGACGGTACGTAATCATAAATTTTCCTAAAATTATTATTATGAAGAAATGATATTTAAATGGACTTGCTATATTTTTATCAAGAATATACTGTTAAAATTATAGGATCAGAAATTTTATAGAAAGAATAGAAGAGAAAAAGTACTAAAAATCCTAAATTTCATAGTAAGTCAACTCTGATAGCTATTGGTTTTAAAAACTATTCATGATTTTTTAAAAAAATAGTAACTGGTAAATATGGTAATTAAGTGGAATAAAGGATTTCCAAAAACTTCAAAAAATTTAAAACTAATTTAAATTATGGAAAATAATTTTTGGCTTAAATTTAGATTTAAAAAAAAGCAATTATTTACCTTTTCCGGAATATCTTGATACATACAATATAAATTCGTCCCATTATTATTTCTATTAAAGCTTTTTTTGAAGAACTTCTTATTTCAACACTAAGAATTTTAATCAATTGATTAAGTATAATGTTATTGAAACAAATTCATAATTTAAATACCTTCAAACAGTTATTAGTAATCTTAATGTTTGTTTTAATCCTATAATTTCTAAATTTCTTATATTAGCTTAATATATTTCGTCCATTCATAGAGCTTTCAAGGTGTAATAATGCTTTAATTACTTTAAATAAAATGGAAAATAACTGTTCATTTATTTTAAACATAATTGATAGGGTGAATAAATGATATATAGTTATTTTCTTCATCTATACAAGATTAATTAAGTGCATTATGATCCTTTCTGTAGAAAGAATAAAGAATTTTTTTTATATTTGCTAAATATAGGTAACCTTTTTGTTCTTTAAATATTGTTTTATTTTGGAAAATTAGTTCAAATAAATCAAATGTCATAAATATTAAATTATAGAAAATTTTGTTCGAATGTTCAATTTACGTCAGAATAACTAAAATTTTTTCCATGATATTTTTAATCGATCATATAATATTTTCATCTAAAATAAGATTAAGTCTGGCTTTGATAAATTAGTAGTTACGACATGGGATTATGCTATGAAAGCTTTCATAATTATCAAATTTCAACACAAAAACATACTCATTTTAGATATGATGACAAGTCATAACTCTCCATGTGTCACAATGCAACTTATTTTTGATTTTCATTTCCTTCCGTCAAAGCATTGGTCTAGCGACAAAACACTCTTTAGTATTCTAGACTTTTTGAAGGGTTGACTGAACTATAATCGTAATTGGAAAAGTTTTGAAAATCTCAATTATATATAAATGTCGCTGTAATGGCATTTAATGGTTAAAACCAGATTTTTGCATATAAATTCAAAGGTTAAAAATCTACATTTGAATTCAAATAATAAAATAAGAATGTATTCTATCATTTAAGATTTAAGCTAAAACTTTATTTCTAAAAAAATAATTTTTGTAAAACTGAAGAATTCATAAAGGCTTACCGATAGTTATAAAAGGATAGTTAATTTTTTCTCTTCTATTGCGCTATTGCATTCTCCAAAAAATACTAGATATTTTGAATTTACTCAAACTATTTTTAAAATTAATTTAAAATATTTTTATATGCATGCATATCGATTAACTAATTCAGCGCAAGTTTTATTCTTTCGTATGACAACGTGATATAAGTTTTGGTAGGTCTTATTCAGTTTCCATTAATCGAAGTTCGGTAAGGCAGAGATTTTAAGTTCGTTTGTTGGTTTCCTTCCGTAAAAAGACATTTAAATTTATAATTCCCTTCATTAAGAATTTGAAAATTCTGATTTCGTTCACCCGAACAGAAATTTGTATTTTTAGAAAAAAAAATTTGATTTCAAAAATTAAAAAACAGAATCCCCAAAACATGCAATTTTGCTTAACAATTAAATCATACATGATAGATTTTTATTTATATACCAGATTAATTATTTATAAATCATATATATCCCAGCCATAATTTTTCTTTGGTCATGGAAGTATTCGTGCTATGTTGACAAATTTCAAATGAATATGCAATTCATTTTCATCGGTTCAAGCTTAAAAATACTGAATAGTTTGAACAAACACAAGAACATAACATGTAACACTGTAGATAAAGTGTTAGATGAAACAAAGTTGTTATTTAAATGTAGTTAATTCATTCTATTCTTTCGTAGACGGCATATCATATATTTTTCAAATTTTGCAAAAACTCTATCCAGGGTATAAATGGTTAAAGGCTTTCACACGCCAGGATACGATCAGTACAGCTGAATAAGAAATTAAGGAGTTATTCTAAATATAATATTTTGAATCAACACTAGTGCATTGAAATCTCATTCGATCTTAAATAATATAATTACTTGTTAATTTGAAAATACATCATGCAATGAAGAGCGCTTTCGCAAAATATATTCACATAAAAATGGTATTATATGGTCTTAATAAGATCCTAAAATTAATAGATGCTATAAACAAAATATTATTTAAATATTTTAGAATGAACTATTTTAATTTTAACGAAATAACATAATTTCCTGAACCATTTATCATATTTATATGAGGCTTTTTAGCAAATATCATTTCATACAAAAATAAATTATTAAAATTTAATTATCACAAATATTAGAGCGTGAACACCAGCCAACACTTAACGTCCTATTTGCATATCCCTGTTAATATGCTCTTTTTAAAGTTTATTTTATTTCCTGTCATATTACTTTGAAATGTTGGATAAAAAAAGTTACACCTTATTATTGACGATGCCATTCAATTTTTTAAACGAATCTCAAGTATAATTATTTTTAATGATTATAAAACAAAGGAATTTTGATCAGTTATAGATAGATTCAGCCTCACTCAAGATATTTCTGAAGATTTAAAAGATTGTTTTAACATTTTTGCGACCCGCTGAAGTGAGTTTGGCTATTGATGAGCAGATATGTTGCGAGTCATACAGAAACCGAAACATACATCAATATATAATTGAGTTATTATGTTGAAAATACCACTCCGATGTTAACTCTTTTGTTGCTTGCTTTTATTTAACAAGGTTATAACAAGGTAGTTGCTTATATGATTTCTTCTCCGTTCAGTTTGTTTTACAAGGAATTAAATTTTGCATTCTACCTGATCTTTAGATGAAGAACTATAATTATATTTCAGAAAATATGAAAAAAAAATTAATCAAACATCGCATAGGACCTTGCATTATGATTATGGAAAAGTTAGGAAAATATTCATTTTTGTTGATTTTTTAGGTCTGTTTTCTTTTTCAAAAAAATGAAACAAGAATTACAGTAAATGCTATGATCCACAATAATTATTTTTTGTTTAGAATATCTTATAAAATGAATACCAAACCTAAAATTTTTAACATCTTTTAAATTAAATATAAAACATAATCAAACCTCCTATACTCATGAAAGAAATAAAATATTTTTACTTCTAACAACCTCTTTCAATAAAAATCTTAAACACACAAACATAAAGTAACCTTGCTTATACTCTAATTCGATAGCTCCAAATTTGATCAAAATAATGGATCATGTTATTGTAACAACAAATCTAGAGAAGCACAAAAATCGATGACTGAAAATAATATTCTATGATGTGATAATTTTATACTTAATTTTTTTTCATACATATAAAAATTTTTTTGTAATCAAATGGTTGGGGGTTAAATCAGACAAAGATCTAGCAGGCAATTCAATGTATTATTTTTCGAAATCTGTGTTTAGTCCAAGATTTTCCCTCTCACGAGTAGATATTATTATTGTAATTTATGAAGTAATTGATGTGGAAGCTATTATAAAACTTCGCTCATGTTATACTGAAATAAAGAAAGTTAAAATATTCCCATTATCTTTAATTTTTCCATTCTCTAACTTTGTCAAATTTAAGTTCTTATTGAATACGATAATTCAAATATTTTCAATGAATTAAAAAGTATGTAAATAATCTATAATATCGACATTTAATTCAAACAAAGATTAATTTTTTTAACGTTACGATAATAACTTTAATTAGTTACTGGTGCTAGTTTATGATATTTGTAAATTATTTTTTTATTATTAACTCTATGAAGTTATTAAGCTAATTATTATAATCTTATAAATAATCTGAACAAATAATTTGGACTCGTTGGATCAAACATTTACGAAAATTGCAATCCGTTATCAGGTCCTTGAGAGTTAAATGTACCGTATTAAAATAATATATATAAAGTAATACATAGGTATGTGAATATAAAGAATTTATATCAATAACGAAAAGTGCATTTTATTTAGTGGATTATCGAAAAATCACAGCCTTTATAACTATATTTTTTTTATGAATTAATCACTTTTCATCAGATTTAGTTTAAACTCTATAAAAATAAAATTACAATAATTTTTAGATCTGTATATAAGAGCCAAACGAACAACTCATATGAAAATAACAATCATATCAGTGTTTGCACCTTACAGGTATTAAACGGTTACGGCTCCTACTTAACCTGATAAAAAATGGTAGTTTATAATGATTTCTGTGATCCTAATCATCGACTACGAGTCCCATGGCCGAAATGTGACTAGCCGCAAAAAACCTTAGACGGAATACCTGAAAAAGACTTCTAAAACAGTTAAAATTTCGGCAATTAATATGTTGCAACCAGATAAAAATGCAACCAAATATTTTTTGTCATACTATAATAATTTTATTGACTAAGAGCCTGATACTATCTCCTGTGGAGTTTAGAAGGTATTTTTTAATAATTCCTAAATCATAAGCGTGTGCTCTAATAGCCCATGATAACAATCATATTCTACGGCTTAGAAAATTAAGCTTCATTAACTTACATTTTAAGCTTTGAGACGTCTTAGCTTAGGTGGCAACATTCCCAAACTTCCAAAACAAAGATAGAGCACAGATTAAAGTCAATTTTAATGGCTTATTTCACACACGGCCATTTACCTCGAACGAGATACATTTATTTTAAAACTGTGGTATGATCATTCTTATAATACATTAAAAAAATTTCAGTTTTAGGGTAAAACATATCATATGTAAAAAATTGAATCAAATCAGTTTCTGACTGTTCTCCAGACTGGAAATATTTTTATGTGATACTTCACATATACCACAACAAATTAAAGCATAGTATCTATCACAGAAACTGGAACATGCAAAACAAGAGTACCTTTGCGTTTGCAGCGGATTTGTTAAAAAATTTAGAAAGGACTGCTCAACCCATTAGCTAGACAATGCAAATACTTTGATCCTCCATTAAAGACAACAATTATGATTAAATTATTAAAAATAATTAAAAAATAATTGATAGATAAACACCACTGTACTGTTACCGAATATAATTAAATATAATATTTCATTGACCATTTTTCAAAAATTCATGTCATTTTCCAATTTATTTCAAGAATAGCATCTGAGGTAAATCGATTGGTTAAAGAATGGATGCTAACATAATCAGACATAAACGAATATTTAAAACACGTAAT
>LDMZ01062898.1:0-15702 GCA_001455285.1 Sphaeromyxa zaharoni
AAAAAAAGATTTAATTAATTAGAAATAATCATAAAAAAAAATTTTTGCAATTAAAATATTAATATTTGAATGAATATTTGCACTTTAAAAATTAGAGACATTTGTATAGAACACTGCATAATACTTTTTCGAATACTGTTGTGCGCATGCATGACAAATCCATGTGGGTATAGTGAAGCGGGCGGTTGCGGAACGGACATATAGATAGATACCCTTATTTAGAATATTCTTTCACTTATCTGCTGGTTGTTTTGAATGGCGCACATCAAAAGAATGAGGGCTCCGAATCATGAAGGAGATTCCTCACAGACAACGAGGGCCAAAAGCATTGTTCCCTCAAAAAGTATTTTCGCCGTTCACTGTGGAACGGGCGACTTACTCAGGGGGTACAGCAAATACATATTTACTTTTTTATCCAGATTAATATACATGGACCAGAATATCATAATTTTTCAAAGATATCTAATCCCCATTTAGTGTATGCAATAAATTGCTTTTAAGTTATAATTACTAAAACTTTGCAAATCAAAATATATCACGAAACACTCAAATTTTTACAAAACACATTTTATCATTTTTTAATATATATAAACGATAAGAAGTAAAAAATTCTGGATAACTCCTTTTAAGCTAGTGATTATATAGTATGCGGAGGGATAAAAAAACGTACCGGAATATTTTTTTTATATATTTACATATATGAACACATCTTCAATTTAAGCTGAAAAGTCATTGTATATGAGTAAGCATCATCACATTTTGGTTTATGTTGGGTTATGAAGAAATTATTTTAGACTTAATTCTATGAGAAAAATTCTGTTTTTATACAATATATTGTTTTAATAAATTTTTGATACAATGTATTTAAATATTTATGCATCCAGATCACAAATCTTTTTTCTATTATTAGATTTGCTAAGGGAAACAAAGGTTAGTAGGTATGAAAATCGAAAAAAAATATTTATATTAAATTTAGCTCATTTTTACATAGTGAAAGGCATTGCACGATAGTTCCTGATGTTAATAATATCTCGTTTACATCAATTAAAATCCAGAAGCGGAGGGACAATCAGCCGTTAGGGTAGTATAAATTATTCGAGAATTATTTAAAAGAAAGAAATCAGAACACACAATTTGATTTAAAAAGCGTACGATTTTAAAATAAAAAAACCTTGATATGACATTTTAGAATCTATTTTTTATAGTCAAAGCTTTGAATATTTGGTAATCAACTGAAGAAAGTAGTTAAATAAAACTCATATGCAGGAATAATAAATATTTTTAACAATATTATTGTAAAGGATTCGTCCAAAAATAATTTTGATTATGAGATAAAGCGTAGACCTAGAAATACATCACCGATGAAGAGAACCATTTCGAAGCTAAAACCTATAATTTACATGCTAAAACAAACTGATGAAGGAAATAACACAAATGAATGAAGTAAAACAAGAACAACAAATAATTGATGACGTCACCATACCGTGTTGCTCTTTAAATTTCGGACTATAAATATTTCGTAAGTTTTCGTAATAGTTATATTTTACTTTATATTCCAATGGTTCTATTGCAATCGTAAAAATTTAACCATAAAAAAAAGGTTTCTAATATACCAAAACTGGTTATGTGATGCTTTAGTCATATAAAGTTAGGAATTTTATTCAAGAGCGAGTGTAAAAGAAGTTATTTGTTAACTAAAAATATATGTGTATAAATGTGAAATATTTAACAATTGGATATAAAACACGCCGTTACTGGCACAAGGTTATTCAAAATTCAAAACATATTTAATTTTTTTACTTGATTAACTATTTTAGATTTCATTATAACAAATACAACATGAAAATCTAGATGGTGAAATGATAAAAATTGATCGCTACATTCTTTTAACCACTATAACTTTTTTTGAACCTGTCTAGATAATTATAATTCAACGTATTATTTACTTTAAAAAAACTTTAAGGCAATGAAAATCATGTAAAAACTTTATGTAAAGTTTTAAAAATATCATTTTCAATATTTTGTAAACACGTTTTGTGCTCATCAATCTCTTTTTATATGGACGTATAGTTTTTAGGAAATTCACACAAGCATTGTAAATTATTTAATTTAAAAATTATTTTTTCCTCTGAAATATTATATAAAATCGTAAATGCATAGTTTAAATTAAAAATTTGGTTTGTGCAAAAAGATAGACATTTTAATATTGGTATATACATGGATATATTTTATAAATTTAAAAAATAGGAGGAAAATTTTGTGCATATGTCGATTTATAAATCACGAGACAATTTCCTATATTTTGACACATTTTGTGACAAAGATTAACAGATATGAATGGTAAAAGATAGAGTAATTTAAAGGTTAATACAAACGTATTTCGACTATTTTATCCCTTAAAATGTTGTAGTTCAACATCATAAATTTTGTCTTCTTTAAATAATTTTTTAAAATTAAGTCAAATTGTAATTTACGCTGTGACTGTTATTCTATCACGCGAATTCATTATTTTAGAAGGGAAATATTTTTGGGTTAGCCGTATTCTTAATACTACTCATTGGTTCTTTGAATCCAACATAGTAGGTAATATCATTATTATATCCAGCTCAGAATTAAAAATTTATAATTCATCTTTCATTTAAATTGATTAATGAAAGTGTCAGTGTTATTATATTTTGCTGTATATTTCAAAGGAATTCTAAAGATTATGTGGCTATAAAATTTGCATGTAAACTTAACTTTTTATACATTTGTTGATTAATAAATGAATATCAAAATGTGTATATTCTTTTTTGGAGTAATCTGTATATAAAAATTTTCATTGAGATGTTTTGATGGGTGTGTCAGTCATTCAGCAGGTGATTTGTAAAGCAGTGATAGTTATACATTTTTTCAAAGAAAAATTTTACAGCGTGGTGCATCATGACATTCTCTAATAAAGCACTCGATATAATTTTCGTTTAAAAAATCCGAAGAGTTAGAATCACCGTAAACATTAACTGACTAAAAGAATAATGTGTTTTCATGTCTCAGAGAGGGTTGATGATGCAAGTGATTCGAACTTAAGCAGGGTACTGCGTTTAATCGCTAGATAAAAAGGTATGTTTGGAATGCCCTGGAAGGTTTGCCCGGAATTCTTTCATCTTATTTTGAAAATTTTTTTATCTTCAAATACCTTTGCAATAAGAGAAGATTACTATCAGGTACGATTAAAATTGCGTCAATAAATATTTGAGCATCAGCAACAACCGATAATAAATCTATGATAAAGTAATTAATATCAAATGGAGTCGCTTTAAATAAATGAAATAACAGCTATTAGGTAGGCATAGTCATTATAAACTTTATGACCATAGTTTAGGAGAGAGTATTGTGGTAAAGGTAGGATTTGTATATACTGAATAATTCTGTGATTATTTGAATTTTGGAACTCCAAAAGGGATGTATCTTTCATATGTGCCTTTTTCTTGGGATGAAATCTCTAGATAAGAGTGTATACAGCAACCGTAAAACCTGGAATCAAATTTATAGTGTCTTATCCTTAAAATATGGACAGTCAATCATTCGACAACAGAAAATATTAAAAATATATTCGTATAGGAAGGTCGCGTTTTCAGGAAGATATTCTTAATAAGTGAAAACTCATTGCTATATCCTAAATGGAAATCTATAAGATTGATTACCTTACATATAATTTTTTTTCCAAAATCAATGGCTTTATTAAATCTAAAATATTATTGTTTCTTTATCACCTGGTGTTATACTATATAAATTAGTAGTATCCGATTAGACAAGGATGGAATATCTATTTTTAAGCCGTGGAACTGGAGTAAGCTATAAATTGGTACACATCATTTACGTGTATCTTCAGTCTGTTCTGTATTTATACCGTGATATATATAACTTTAAAAAAACATTGGATATTTCGATGTATAGGTCGTAATAATTAATCTTCTATCCTTTAGTTTTCTTATTTTTAAACATTTATCCTCGTTATATTTCACTATTAAGAGTAGCACTCATAAACATAAAATTAATAAAATTTACTGAAAATTAAAAAAGGACATATAATGGCTATATCAATGTTTAACAGTTCAGTCATTCTCTGCAGTGATTAATATTTAGTATCTCTTAATAAACCCTGCCCAAGTCACAATCGTTAAAGATCTTGGAACCAAATATTTCGCCTTGTGTAGTCATAAAAAATATTTTGATTTCGTCCAATTTAAAGAGACCTTACAGTCATTATATAAAATAAATGTATAATAATCACAAAATTTAATATATCTTCATAATATTTTCAGATGTTTGATGTAAATGCGAAAATTTATTCTAAAAAATTGCGGATAACATGATGTTGCCGAGAGAATTTATGTTGGCGATCATCTGATAGTCCTAATCATATGAAATTGAGCAATATATTAAGCACAACATCTACCTAACCAGCTACTCTTCCATGATTTGTGAAGTTGATCTCAGGAAATGTTTTCTTGATCCAAAAAATATTTTGCTTGCTTCAATCATCCATTTTCATAGGTTTACAAAACCATAGTTTCATATCAAATTGGTTATAAGGAAAAATATTTTGGCTAAAATTAAATACATCTTGCATTATCAAAAAATTACACAAAACCGGAAATTTAATACCTGTATCTCTGAATTTGCCTCAATAATCTATCCTGTCTGATTGGAGGGAAGTATTTGTTCAAAATGCTTGTTATAGATTACATATTTACCGGAATTTTAGAATTCATGATAAAGGATACAGTTTTATTCCAAATTCCATTTAAATTTTTGAACGTCCATCCTTCTGTTTTTAACATATGTCCAATATTGACAAAAATATCATTAATCTTTAATATATTCCTATTACTTATTCGATTTATATTCTTTTAATTATTTTCATTATATACAAGTTATAATTAATTGATTTTTACGACAATTAAAATTTAATTCAAAAATACTTCTGGTCATTTTCTGTTTGTGATTATTATTAATTATGTTGATTTTCAAAATTATATTCCTGAATATTTTGTTTTATTCTAGAATTGGAAAGCTAATGGATACATTGGATGAAATTACTCTAAATTATGTTTATTGAATTAAAACTAAACAGTATCAAAAATTACGCTAAAAAATTTAGAAATTTTCCACATTTTATGCTTCTATCTTGAAATAAATTATTTAAACTATACCAAAATTTGGATGATTGCGATCCTTAAATTTATTTATAATATTATTTTTTATTAATTTTTTTCCTTATGTTATATATAAATTTTTATTTTATTTAGCTACTGTTCAACACCTTTGGTAAACAGAATAGAATGATCTTAGAAATTTTGAGATGTAAATGTTTTTGCAGGAGGTTTTTACTTCGATAAAAGTTTCTTGATTGAATTTAAAAATGTGGAATATGGTACCAAAATGTTTTCCCTAAAAGTCTAAGGCAGTAAATAAAAAATAAAGTTCTGGATTTACGGGATTGAACAATATCAATAGTTAATAACAGATTTTTAATCTAAATTTGGTTAACTAATTGATATTTCTCTTTTTACATAAATAAGATCTGTTAGAGTATGTAGATCTCATTAAATAGCTTTTGTAATACGAATTAGATATGGTTAGTAAATGTAGCCCAGAAAAATTTTCTAAAAAATTTAGCAAGCAATCAGCTGTCAACACCTGCTCAAAACTTTAAAAATTAATTAAGAAAGATATAAATTTATTATGTGAAATCCTGTTTCATTAAAAATTCCATTTTGTGAACTCAGAATCAGGTCTTGGGAAGAGATTTATCATATTTTTTCATACAGAAAAATTTGATTCATTAAGCAATATTGAGATTCAAACAATTTTGCTTCATTAGGGAATAAAAGTCTTTCGAAACTTTTACCACTCTCTTATGATAAATTATAATCTGCTTCCATAAAATTATTCACAATTCACTTTTGTTAACTATCAAATAAAATCCTAGCTAACTAAATTGCAGATATGTTCATTTTATAAAATATCGGCATGTAAACTACAGTTGCCATCTTATTAACCCTCGTTTAGAGTCTCTGTATCGATGCACATATTTTATAATTTTAATGTGGTAAATTTTAAGTTCTATATTTTAGGTTTCATTATTTTTTTTAATTTTTTTAAGGTACTAAAAATCAAATTTTGTATCCATAATTTTAATGAGGATTACTAATATATTTATTATATATAATTAAATTGCTTTCATTACAAATAAGCAAATAAGAATGCTTTATATTTCTAAATATGGTGAAACACCATTTAATAGTAAGTTGTTCTAAAATCTGATTGGACAAGGGTTTATGGGATAAACTACTCTATTTCCAATTTTGCTGTAGCTGATAATTTATGATTTGATAACAAAGATGCTTTATATTTATTTGGTATTTTGAAATAAATTTTTTGAAATTTAATTCTTGAATAAATAATATGAAGTAATATTTTCCATTGAATCGTAAATTTTGATAAACAAGCGATATTAAAGATATCCATGATATATAAATTGAGCATATTAAGCTCAGAATGGCATGGAGATTTTTATCATGAAACATTTTTATTATTTTTTTCAATTCTTATTGTTTTCATCCCTACAGATTTTATTTACATACATGTCATTATATTATACGTAGCACAACTAAACACATAAAATTTAAATGTATATTACAAAAAATATAATCATTTGTGCTCCATTGTATTTTTGATGAATTCAATTTATGTCATTTAAACGTAGAAAAAACTTAATAGTTTTTGTTTTGGTTCTTCCAAATTAACAAAAAACATTTAACTTTAACAAAATAAAAAGTAATTATAATACAAATAATAGTATATCAAAACAGTATGTATAAAAATAAGGGTCTCACACTTAATTTTTAGCTTAATACTATTTAAATAGTCAATATCTATTACAAAATAATAGATCTACAATTTCAATATAATCATATTTTAGATGATGTGTCATCAAACTGTTTTTACCCTATATTTTCAAAAATTAAACATTCACACTAAGTATTGTAAGTTTTTATCAATATGGGCCATGCGAATAATAAATATGCAACATTTAAGAGATTTTTTATTATATGTCATTGTTAAAAACTTGTGATCCACGCCATAAGCAATTTTTGTTCTTTTAAAATGATGGTTAATAAACGATATCACATTTGCACAAAATTTCTGAAATTATTCGGTAAATTAGGATAATCAACAGGGTTATCAAAAAAAATTAAATCTTCAAGAAATATTGAAATAAACTAAATTTATTTTTTAAATTTTGCCTAACTTGGTTTATATTTAGTAGTTCAATGCCATTATTTTGCTTCAATATTTTAGAAAAATAATTTAATAACATCATTTGTATAACAAAATTTTTTTCTCATGTCCAGCAATAGAACGAATTTAAAATATATATTTTTAAAAATTTTGTATATTATTTAGTTAAATAGCTATAATATTGGAATAATTATCAAATCTATTGTATAAAATTATAATGTTACCCACTAGTGCTAAATTTTTCAGTACTGGAAATAGTACTAGCTTTAAAAAATTTTTATCCTTGCAGATCATTAATGAATAAAATTTGAATATATCACTGTACAATAACTTAAAGTTCAAGATAAAATTGTTATTAAAATATTTTAACGTATTCATCATGGTTATCGCAAGGAATTCGAGAGTCGTGATTAAATTAAATTCTCAATGATATGTGCCTTTATAAATTATTATACCTATTTTAATACCTGATTGTTAACATAAACGACGGCTAAACATTTCCTGGATAAGATAACTTTTTCAAAAAAAAAGTTTACGAAAAATATTTTATATTTAACTTTTATGAAAGGATATATACGGTCTAATATTAAAAAATTCCAATAAAAAAATTAATTTTATTTTTTTAAATGATTATTGGTTATTCTTCATTTATAAGTAAAGTGAAAACTAAAAAATAAATTAATCCCTTTGATATGTCATCTATCATTTGTTGTTTTTGGTACAATTATCCAAAAGAATTCTAAAACGAAAAAAATATTCGATGGAAATAGTAAAAATAACGACTTTTCAATGATGGTATATATCAGCTTTTATTTAGTCACAAACAAAAAATATCAAAATTTTTAACCAAATATGAGTTTATCTATAGAAGGATTATTCAATGTATGTTTTTTCTCTTCATATAACAATGCCATTATTTGATGTTTTTATTTAAGAATAATATTTATAAAAATATTTCTTTTAGCTGAGAATAACTTGATCATCCAAAAACAGTACTGTTATCTATCAACTTTTTTATTTTCTCATCTTCTGTTTTTTAGGATATTTTATTATGTCAATCAGTATATTTTAGATAAAAAATGAAAGACGTTTAGTTTACAATTTTGAAAATTTATTCATAATTTTGGCGGTATATCCTGAATTAATTAACGTTTAATTTTGTAAATCGGATATAAAAATTATGGAAAAATTATTTAAACATATTTAGAATAAATATTTTATAATTATAATCTAAATAATGTTAGTGAAACTTCGTTCTGAGCGAAGAAACGATGGATCGCATCCTGGTGTCACATTTTTTAATAGATTCAAGCCATAGAAAATTATTCCAAATTATAGTCTTTTCCTTAATTTTTAGCAGATATTTTATTAAATATCCTTTTCTCTTGGAGTTATAGGAATTATTCTCTCTTTGATAATTCCATAAAAAATACATCTTCAAAATATATTACAAGATGATAATTAATAATATCATATCCGGTTGTTAAAAAATGACTTTTCATAATAATAATCTTTTGTTTAAAAAACAAAAAGAAAATATCAAAGATTTAATATTTTTAATTAAGGCATCAAAAGATTTTTAACAAAATCCTTATTATGAGCGGTCACTCTTCTGTTTATAAATTTTTTTAAGTCTTTTAACTAGCAGGGTAGACATCTCAATTATAACACTAGGTATTCTAATTTAATAAGAAAAATTTAATTAAAAACCAATTACCAAAAATTCTTATATATGGCAGGAATGATTTACAGCTCAGGACTTAAAAATTCTGTTTTATTCATAAATTAAACAAGAAAGGTGTTTTATTAAATTTCATTAAAATACCCTTCTCTTAACATATCTCAACAGCCATCGATATGTCTTTATATTTCGTGCTTTCATCCTCTAGCTATGAGACAGCATCAATGGTTCCTACTGCGCTGAAAGAGATGACGCACGATATATAAAAATTATAAAAGGTAGAAAAGACATTAGCTGAATGAAAAAATGCAAAACATATACTATGAAACGGTTGCTCAAATTTTTTGTCCCTTTATAAATTTGCCAAGTTCAATCGATTTTTTGATGGCAACGCAAATTGGCTTGATTGATGCTTATTCTAATATGGGTAACACAATCATATCGACAAGATTTTTTTTGAAATTTTCTAATAAAATTATTGTAAATTCATTATAAAAATCAGACATAATGTATATGCATAGATATTTATCACATCCTCTGAAGAAAACTTACTTGTTAATATCATTGTTTTATGCCTTTATTAAAACAATTAAAAATGAAAAAAAGGTATTTTCATAACTTAATATTTTAACCAACGCATATATAAGGCTAACTGTGGATTAACATGCCTTAGGGTACATATTTGAATATTTATACCAATATGGTCAGTATTGTCATTTTACTGCATATTTCTTAACTTCCTCGCTTTGATGATATTGATATAACCATTAATGACATACTTTTGGATTAGATATAAACGAAAAACATAATCCAAATATCGATAATTAATTAGTATTTAAAATATTAACGAAATTCCCTGTAATTTTCCTCCTCCTATAATTTAAATATAGACTTATTTTTAACTTATTTAGTTGATTCTCTATTAAAAGATGTTGAAAGTCCTTGATGAGCTATGAATTTAAATTACGCCCTAAAATGTTTGGAATTATTATTTTGTATATAATTAAACATTTATTCGCAATTAATTGAAATTGTATTGACTAAACCTATTAATAAAATCGATAGAATGGAAATATGTCTTTGAATAGTGAAAAATAAAATCAGAATACAATATCTTGTCATTTTATAATATTTTATGGATGCCATATTTTTATTCACTCAAATCAACTATTAAATTAGCAGAAAAATATATCTATATTTTCATTAATGAAAAAACTTGTTATCATAAGTTGTGAAAATAAATCTTAAATATAGTAATATGGAATTATTAACAAGACTTTGTTCAATGTTTAAATTTTTAAGGTTTTATAATCGAATAAATAGGGTAAAATTTTAAACAGTAACACTTCTGATAATTTTTATAAAGATGTAAATAATGTATATAGGTTTCAAAAATTACAAGCGTTAACTTTCGACAATAAAGTGATCACACATAAACCGGGATACCCTTGATTTTAATCGAAATTAGACAGATGAATTTCTCTATTAAATTCAAAGTTTTCATTGCTATCTACCTTACTAATTTAATTAAATTATATTTTCAGTTTATATTAATTTTACTTTCTGAAAAATATAGATGCTACAGCCAGGTAGATGATATGCATGGATATCGCCGTAAGCTCCGGACTTTATTACTGTTATTTATTTAGCTCCTAAGCGTTGCGAATTACGGGCGGATAGAGGAAACTGTAATGAAGACATAAAAATGTATTACTATGATCTATGGGACGAAAACTGTCATGCTTTCTCCTATAGTGGATGTGGCGGAAACGTCAATCGTTTTGAATCTTATGAAGAGTGCTTGAAGGCATGCTATGATATAATTGGGTACTATGGAAAAACTGATTATGCATTTGATTTTGGAGGAAATATTTAATAACAAATTTTAATGTGATGAATAATTTGCATCTATTTTTATTATATTATTTTTTGATTTGATATATTTTTACAGTTATCAGAACCATAAATTCCAAAAATAATTTTTTATTTTTTGATCTATAAAATATAACATAAGAAATCATAAAAACAGCACAATTTCTGCAAAATATTTAATAAAAGCTTTGGATATAAGTGTAGATAGTAATTAGTTAGATTAATTAGAAGGCTGCCTATACGGTAATTTTACAAGTAAATTCTACATAATGGTAGCAGGAACAGTAAATGCCTTCGGAGCTCTCAAAAGCTTTTCCAATGGGGATTTTTTCACAAGGAAGAAGAAGTTTGGTTTATGAGCAGTTGCTCATGACTGGGAAATTGGATAAAAAAACTAAAAAATGCTTCCCATATATCTAAATGTAGATGCAATTTCGGTTTTCTTTGCCTTACCTAATTCTGAGAGGAACACGTACCAGAAACCTCATTTTATCCCAGTAAAAAAAGTTTCGGATGAGTCAATATGCACAAAAAGTAAGCTTATCTGGGTGTACTTGGGTTGATGAGGAATCCTTTGTGGCCTTCGCTTTAAGGCGTAAACCACTGGTTGATTAGGTCTATCCGGATGCAGATATCAAAACTAGAGAATTTTGTATCTTGACAAATTTATATCTAGAATATCCGTGCAGTACGCTCAATTTATAACGCTTGATTCTTCCGTGATTGGTATTGATAATCCAGTGAAGAAGTGCATTTTGAAAATGATCACCTTTAATTCCATAAGAATCAAGAAACAGAAACAATATTGAAATAGGCGAGCCCTCATATAAATTAAATCCCAGCGGAAATGTTATAAATGACATTAAAGCGCTTAAACAAGGTCCGGAAGATTTTCAGATTACACAACAACATGTTTAGTTTGTTAGGCAGTCAAATTAAGGGTCTATTATCTACCATTACTGTAGAGAGAAAAATTATATTGTTAGACATAGTTTGCTGCCAAGAATGTACAAGAGCAACAGTCGAGGTGTGCAGAATAACTAGCGCAGTTATAATAACAAGTTTTGAATGAAAGTTATGTCTACATCTAACTATAAAGGATCTATTTAGCTTAATATATCTTAATATTTAAATCGATTCACAAACTATTAAAACAGATTTAATTAGTGGCTCAAGTATTTTATTGTTGTCGTTAGATCTGTACTGTTTAATGTCTATATATCCACAAAATCAAAATTCTATTACTAATTGTGACACTCAGTAATCTATTGACCCACTCGTTTCGACTGTCACTAATAAAACCAACTATGATTCGATTGAATTTTTTCATTTTTTATGTTGCTGGCAACCTAACTAAAGATATTATTTTTGAAATATATTATGCAAAAACTTTTTATATTCATTTAATTTGAAGGAAGGGGAATTATATGTTAGTGGAAATAACATCTATCATAGTGAAATTCTAATTGTGGAGCGTGTGAAACGGAAATGCGTTAATATTATCTGTTTGAAATTCCCTTGTTTTATGGTGAATAAAAGAATGAAAATGTGGGTACGGTTCCGGATTATCGAGATATATTAATGAAAGCAGCTCCTTATTTAGTGATATCCCTGGACTTAATAAATGTGTTAGTCATAACATCATGTTGTCGTCACAAAATCCGATTAAGATCTCAGGTAGACGAATAGCACTGTAATATATTGAAAATATCTAGAATCAAATTCAGGATCTGCTCGCTCAAAAAATTATAAGCCTCAGCTCAGCCCATATAACGTTCCAGGACTGTTTGTGTCTTAAAAGAATGGTGATACACGTGCAAAGGATAGAAACATCCAAGCCGAAATACATAGGGATCCACCAATTAGACTAAGAAAACAACAGATTTCTCTCCGCCCATTGAAATCAGACACCATGAGAAAGACCCTCGCCAAGCTAAAAGTGAATTTAAGAGAGAACATGTAAAAGGAAGATGAGAACCCGGGCGAGAGCAGAAATATTAATGATGACGTCATTCTTTTGGAATAATTTTCAAAGTATTAACTTAAATAGAAATACGCATGTACATAGATTATCACTTTTTATTCACGTTCAATACGCACGGATATGAATTAAATACAAGTCCCAAAATAAAATTATCATGGACTTAAATCCACTACCATTGGTTTCAGATGTACAGAATATATTAAGAGGTAGCAAAGTTTTTAGCACAGTAGAACTAAAAAATGGCTGTTCGCAGATTCCAATGAACGGCGAAGATATAAAAAAATGCATTTAGTTTCGAAATGGAGTTTGGCCTTAGGAATTTCTTTGAACGCCTTTTGGATTGACTAGAGCCTGACAACTTTCTAAAGGTTGATAAATTCCATTCTGTCTGGGTTTAATCACGCTTTCGCATAGATGTATGATATGCTTGTTTATTCACACAGTGTTTAAGAGTATAAAAACATCTCGCTTACGTTTTTTCAGTTTTAGGAACGAATGGACTTACTATAAACACATTAAAATATATATTTGGATTATGTCAAATTACTTACGTTGGATTTATTTTAATCGGGGATGGAATTAGATCAAATAATGACAACTATATGGTTGAACACAATTGGTTAACTCCCAAGTCTGCCAGAGACATCAACACGTTTATTGGGGAGAAAGAAGGCCAAGATTGGTAGCGTAACCCAAGTACAAGGGTAGGTAATGGGGGTCGTTTTAGTGGGTGAAATTCCTACACTGGCTGTCAAACACCCTGGGAGGATATGACTGGCGCCTAACCTGACGGGAAAGCGGGCTGGAGGTAAGTCGCATCTTACTGAACCGCCTCCGAATACATAAGGAGCAGGTAAAGGTTTTTCTTCAATAGCTAAGAAAAAAAACACGTTTATTGGGTTCCTCTCGTACTACCGAAAGCATATACCAAACCTTCAAAAATATCTCGCTCCTTACAAGATATTGTCTCCAAAAGCAAAACTTTATTTATAGGAAAAACTGTGAAAATACCTTAAGTTATTTTAAAAAAGTCGCTCATTTGGACCTTTTCTTCGTTACCCAGATATTTTCAAACCTTTTCAGGTTTTTATATATGCGGGTAACACAGAAATTGGTGCTGTTTTGGAGCAAGAATTACATTCAGTCTTTTACTGTAGCAGAGTTCTTGCCAGATATATACTCAAATACGCAAAAATTCTATGATAATTGCATAAAATGCACGAACGCATCAAAGAATACACTAAAATCACCTGATTTTTTGTATTGTGAAAAAAGCTGCAATAATATTGTTACTGTCATCTTAACATTACTATATTCATTTATTAGCAAAAATTATATCTTGGCTGCTCTAAATTATTTTACAGAATCGTTAGAGGTAATTCCCATTTCCGATCAAAGTTCAAAAAGCGTTGTAGCCGAATTATTTAAGATGTTCACTAAGTTTGGTTTTCGGAACACAATTCACTCTGATCAGGGGACTTACATTGAAAACTGTATATTTATGGAAATTTTATATGTTTTTATCATTAGGAAGTCGCGGACGTCTACATATACCCCAAAAGAAAATGGTATGGTTGAAAGAGCGAATCTTACTATATTAAATATGCTCCCAAAGTATGTTTAAAATTAAGAAAATTTGGAAAAGATTCTGCATTTAATTTCTTACGCTTGCAGCACATTTCAGTACACATCTATTGTCGTGTCACCATTTGAAAAGGTATTCGGCAAAAAAATCAAATAAGATTATATATGGAAATAAAAATTAATTCAGGCATTTTAAGCCATATTCATTCAAACGAAATTTAGCTAGCTGAAATATGGGGTAAAATATGAGTTGAACTTGCTAAAGCTATAAATAAACAAAAAATTTATTTTGAAGTTAGCATTAGACAGTTATGCTGTATTTTCTCACCAGGAGGCAACGTGATTTAGAAAAAAAGCAAATCTAGCAAAAAAAAAGTGTTAATATTAAAGTAGGATTGGTTATCAAAAATGTGTATAACAAATGCTAAAATTCACAAAGCATCGACAAAAAGAGCAAAATTGTTTTCTTCGATAATTTAAAAAATGATGTAATAAAATAAGAGAAACTTAATTTTCAAAGTGAGTTGGATTTCCATTCATTTAATAATGAATCTGCGATCCTTAATCTGTGCGAAAATTCAAAACCCCGAAGCAGACATGAATACCGGGAGCTATATATGGATGGATATATAGACCTTCCACTTATAGCAATAGATTTATAAGGGGCGTGTGTATGTTGTAGTTTTGCTATTACACGCTACATAAATCTGTAGATATGATATATTTCTGTCGAATAAAAAAGAATATTCAATTTTCACTACTCCCCAACCGTATATCACGAAATGTGCATAAATAAATCATCATATATAAAATTTAAATCTTATTCAAATGCTTAACGAAAAAAATTTATTTTGAGAAATCATTAAAAATTGTTCTTTAAACTAATATGAAGAAGGATACTGTCGCGTATCTTTTTGGAGCCACGAAGGTACTCCAAAATAAACTAACTGCAGACCCACGCGGAGTGGGTGCAGTAAAAAAAATTGAGATGACATATTTTAAAAAATAATAATAATTAATGCACTAGTCTCGTGCACGTTAGGTCTCTATCCTACGACCGCCTGTGTCGGGTGTTCACGACAATACATTTGATTATATTCATTATTAGTTAAAAGAATATTAGTGACGGTCTTATTAACATTAATCTTTTGAAAGATTAAAATTAATCTCGCATTAAACATCTAAATATTAATAAGTCTATACCATTTCACATTCAAAATGTGAATAGTGGCATTCAAAACATGAATAGTTCCATTCTAAAACGATGAAAACGTAATAAAAAATAAATTAAAAA
>LDMZ01062908.1:0-29090 GCA_001455285.1 Sphaeromyxa zaharoni
TCTTTCAAAGAGTTATATTTTAAATTATCCTTCTTTTTTAATCTACTTTATTCCTTATATATATAGTTTATAGATTTATATTTTTTTATAAATTTAAGCAAAAATGTATTTTAATAGTCGTAAAAATACAGTTATAATTAGTAACAATTCTGATATAGCAAGTAATAATATAGATTGATTTATAACTTCCCTGTATGTCACCTTCGATTGGGAATATCAATTTTACTCGTATAAAAATAAAAAAACACTGAAAACGTGTAAATTTTTTTTTGTTTATACATTAGTTAATTTTTTTTGCAATCATAATAAATTCAAAGATGAAATGTAGTACTTCATCAAACAATGCTGCTGATTGACACTAATAAGACATTCGTTCGATATTTGCAACGATTCATTTAAACCAGTTATACACTATAGGTTCCTCTCCACAAAACCAAGCAAAATTTTCACTTTGTGACATGAATAACGAAAGTGCCTTCGATATTTTTAAATAAAATCTAAAAAAATTAATATTTTAATCCGAATCAGAGTATTTTTTCTTAACATAAGGACTAAATGTGTTCTTGAATGAGTGCCTATTCAAATACATTTAATGGATATTCCGGAGATATAAAGGATCTAATGTTTAAATTTTTCATGACCTTAAACGGAAATTTCCATAACATAATTACAAATACTAAAAATAGCCAACTTCTTCACCTATAATGTCAGCTCCTCTATCATATTATCTGAAATTGTGTTTAAATTTTAATTTAGAATGACTAAGGAAGTTATATAATAATTTCATCAACAACTCTGGGTCTTTATTAAAAATATTTTTATTTTTTATTTACTATATTAATTGAACCAATAACTAGTGATTGGCAATCAGTTCAAAATCGCTTTTTTGGTTTAAGATTTCTGGCTCTTAAAAATTTCTAAAATGAACTACATTTTTCAAAATAAATAGGGAGAGATTTGTTCAAAAACTTGTTATATATTATGAACTTCCTTTTGAATATGATAGTAGTCGAAACTATGACTTGTAAAAATGAAAGGACAAAAGTATAATTGATATTTTAATGCAAAGTTATTCTAAAATACATTGTGTTGTCATGATCTTTCTTCACTGTTATTTAGAAAGAACAAGGTTTTAGTGAAAAATTGGATTTAAAATATTTTGTCATCGCTAAATTAAATAAATTTGTATATCAATTTAATGTAACGGCTAGCATTTTACAAACAATTTTTAAAAATGTTATTTAACTCAAGATATTCTTTCTGAAATGTAGGAATGTAACGGAAATAGAATTTGTGGAAATTAGGTTTAATATTTTCATACTTTTTTTAAATAAATTCAAACACTGAAATGATTTTTGCAGATTTATTTTTTAAGATTTTTATCTTATTTTACATATTGAATAATGCTTAACAAGGAGATTTTACATCCTCTTTATCAATTATATGAATGTATATTTCATAAAATTGTATGATAATGTTTTTACTAAAAAAAGCTGTTTTCAGAAAAGTGAATAAATATTAAGTTGAGTTATTTTTATAACCACAAAATAAAATCTTAAATTAAAACTATGTATTGATTAAAAACTAAAATAAAACAGAATAAAACAGTCATTAAAATGTCATATATAATTTTTTACAATCCGTAAAAAAATAATTATGTTCATATTCATCCAAAACTTATACAAGACAACAGATTTATGACACGTACTGTTCAGTTTTTTCCATTAATGCAGAAAAACTATTCATAGTAAAAGCTTTCAAATTTTTATATATTTTTTGTGGCAACCAAAAAAATAACACTATATACTCCAATTGTTGAAAGATTAAAATTATTTGATTAAATAATTGTAAAATTTTATTAAAAAAATGATTATTTTAAATTTTTCAAATTTAGGTTGGAAAACATTTTTACCGTAAACAGAGGTTCCCATTTATTATAATTATTTGTATATGCTGTAAAAATTGTTAGGTAGTTTTTAGTACACTTAATTTTTTTTAAATGAACTACGTGATCTTAAGGATATACAGTCATGGGAACGAAGGGCCTGATAAGGTAAAGTAGCCCTAGTATAAGGGTAGGGAAAGGGGATGTTTTAGTAAGTGAAAATCCTACACTGCCTGCCGGGAGCGCTGGGAAGCCCTGGCTGGGGCCTAACGTGACGCGTAAGCGAGCTAGAAGTAAATCCATCTTACTGAAGCGCCTCCAAAAACATAAGAAGCAGGCAAAGATTTTTTTTTTCTCCATAGCTAAGAAAAAAAAGATATACAGTCACATACACAGACCTTATCTGTTAACTAACAATGCAAAAATCCTACCGACCATTCCAAAATGCATGCCATGCACACCTACAATATCATGAATGTACGCGTTACACTGAGTACAACAGATATAGTCACATGAAAATTATTACGTCCTTTCTTTCTGTGAAATTAAGAATTTTATACATTTTGGTAAGTAAACAAGGGGCAAAAAAAATATTTTATCAACGTATATATATAGAAACCTCGTTACATGAATATTCAGCACTCTTAGACACCCAAGTAAAAATTTTTATTCAACAGATTCATGCTTTTACAAAATTATGGTCATATAAAGCGAAAGTAAATATGTGACCAAACAGGGTATTGTATTCAAATAATATTTCAACCATAAAAAAATAGGTTGTTCATTGAAAAGCTGACGGATAGGACGTAATTAACGATAGATATAACACAAAAATCGCTTTGAAAAGCTGTTTCTAGTGATGACGTGACACAATGATCTTAAAACACTAATGCCTTATCAACTAATGAATGAAAGATTATATAACAATTAATTCTAGAATATTCTTTGTTGGATAGTTTAAAGAATAGAACCGTTTATTATTAAAAACCTAGTCTATGATATTAATTAAAGATTATAATATTGAATTTGTAAAAAAAACAGAGATGTCTTTTAAAACCCAATAAGTTAATATGATAATAATATTTTTAATTTCCGAGATAATTTAATCACATTCTTTCATTATACAAATGAGATCATTACCAGTTTTATAATAAGATGACCATTATGTCCTTCAGAATTATGATTCGCTTCGGAAAATCCCAATAGCCCCACATTTCCCAGGAGCCTATTTTTGTTTAAACATAAATTATAAACTAAATACGGTAAAATCCCAAGGGCATAGCTTAAAATAGTTTGATCGATCCACAAATAAGAGGACTCATCATCTATTATATTTAGCAATCAAAAATTTATTCATATACATATATCTATTTTCAAGATTGCGTTGATGTTTTTGTTGATCTCTTTTAAATAAATAAAGACATTCTGGCTTATGGATTTTTTTGAGCAGTAATGATCCATTTCTACGGCTAAGAGAAATTTTATAATTCATTACTTATGTAGTTATAGTGGAAAACATTTTTACATTTGTTTCGTTGAGCATTTATATATCCATAAAGGCTTCTTGTTAGATTAGTTACAAGTGACAGAATTTCGTAAGCATATTTAGGCCTGTCCTATACCATTAAATAGGTAATAATAACATTTAATTACGCCATAAATCTCAACGTATTCCTTGGTGTTTGTTGGGTCTATTAAAATGTCAATAATTCCAAAAATTGTCTTTGGTGGGTTTACTAAGATTATATAGTATAATATACTTTAATTTCATTTATCGCTAGTTCAGGATTTTTATAATTAATCTTATCTTTTATAAAATCAATTATCTCAAAAGATTTAACTAGATCACCACAAATTATTTTTGAAAAGGTAGATAGCTTTATCAATTCTCTAGAATGTGGGAGAAGTATCGCATTAGAGATATCAAAAGTTTCATTCGAGTTGATGGAATTAAGTGTGCGATTTAATAGCGTCGAGAGTGATTTGTGACAGCAATTAAATACATTGATTTTTGCCCATGTGCCATTACCTAGGCATTTTCGAGATAAATACCCTAATTGGTTCTTAGGACAGCCTGCATATTGGATGGATAATAGATTGGTTTGGCTCCATCGCGTTCCAAACGCGAGCTCTTCTGGACAGGAAGAAACACCATCGGTAAGGTCAACAATTGGTATATCTGATAGTTTTTCCTTTAATAAATTATGAGTAAAATTTTCATTTATTTGTTGTGATAGATTATTGTACATTTTACTTAATTCCAGTAACCTGCCATAAAGTTCTGTCTTTAACCGATCCAAGTAAGATCTGATTTCATTTAGGTTCGAAGAGTAGTTCCATGCTTGATTTTCACGTGACTCCAAAGCCTGTTGGATTAGAGGGGTGTATGTTTTGTTGATTTTTGAAAGAAACTCTCCAAAATTTTTGCCATAACTTTCTTTAAAAAGTTCAAGGTTATTTTCTATCTCGGGAGCAACGATTGAATTAACATACTCCTTTAATATCAGAGGCAAACTCGAATAATTTCCGTCACCAAACCGCCCGGCCAGGTTACTTCGCTTTTCGGAAGCACGGATTGCATTTTTCGTCATCTCGTCCATGTTTTTTTCTACCTCATCTGGGGTTGCCCCGGATTCTTCATCATATTCAGTGTCTGGGAAGCTAAATCCGTCATTTTCTTCCACATTTATGTTTGAATCCTCACTATCTGGGTTTTCGATGTCTTCATAAATTTTCCCCTTGCTTGTTGTGTCTTCGAAAGCGTACTGATCTCTTAAATCTAAATCTTCATCGGCACTAAAAAAATCAAAGTCAGCACTAATTTTATCCTAATCCGATTACTTATAAAAGATAAACAGAACATGTTGATATTCAGAACTCTGGCTTGGGTTGACATTTAAGTTTCTTTCAAGTCTTTTTTTATTTACAGAGCTTTTACCAATTCTTTATTAAAGTTATTAGGAAAAATTTTCAACCTAAATATCATCATGAGCATGGGAATCATAATTCGGTATGTAATCATTCTTCTGGATGGTAAATCCCAATTATTACAATGTATTATCACATGAATGTGTTATTGTAGATATGTAAACAATGTTTTGCGGCTCATTGTTTGTATTGTAACTCAATAAAAACTCCTCTATCTGATTTTAGAAGAGATTTATCATACCTTTTGAAGAAAGATATGATCAAATATAATTATAATGTATGACTGATTCAAAAAGATAAAACGATTTGACCTGAATGTAATTTATTTTATTGAACAAAAACGTTTAACATCTGAAAAGTAGGCCCAACAACAGGAGGGAAAAGGGTAAAATCCAAGTTCGTTTTGATTCGCTCACCGACGAAATGATCTCACTGGCGGCATTGTTCTCCCAATGTACATTTACGCTATCGTGGTAATTAATCATCGTACATTTTCATAAATCTTTCCATTGTTGTATAGGTGTTGCAGTAAATATTGTATAAAAATATAGGAATTGTTCAAAATTATCCTCTGAAATTTATTGGTAAATACTTATTAATTTTATCGGATTATTTTTATGCTATTTATATCTTTTGTATGATTTACTTATTTTAAGAGACTCTGTATAGATATGTTTTTTTAAAACATCGTGACTATATATAGAATTTTTAGTTATATATGAGAAGAAACCCGGTAGAAGGTAGTGGTTTACATCCGAAAATTAACACTGAAATCCCTCCAAGATTACACGGTCACAATCCGAATCAAGGCGTCGTTCGTGGGAATATGAATGAGGGGCCCATACCTCCACCATCCATGTATATGCCTTATCATTTTCCCTCCTATCATCCATTTGATCCTCGATATATGCGAGGGCAGTCTCAGTATAGTCAGTACCCCCCTAACCAATCAATCCCATATAAGAATGTTCCCCCTCTGCCGGGCCATTCGCAGGGTAACCAGCCGTACCCAGGTATGGGTCCTACTCGGATCTATCAACCTGCAAGAAGTCTAGAGAGTGATCCAATGTTATATACAGGGAATAGAGTGCCTGGCAGCCATCGACCGACGTCACCTAAGGCTCAATCGCAGCTAAGTGTTGAAGATGCTTTGTCCTTTATTGACAAAGTCAAATTAACATATTCCGATGCACCCCATATTTATAACGAATTTTTGGAAACAATGAAATCATATAAGAGTAAATCTATTGGCACCGCTGAAGTGATACGGGATGTAACAAGACTTTTTGAATCTCACAGAGAGTTGATAGACGAATTCAAAACGTTCGTCCCGACTAGTACTATTAATGAGTCATATTCGGATACTAAAATAGGTTTGTTTGTATCTTTTTTTAATACCTTAAGTACCAGATTATGAAGGTGGCACTGTTGCTGAATCATTTAAAAGTGGAAGTGCATCTGAAATGAACAGTGAAGGTTATAAACAATGTAAGCACGCCTGTACACTTGTGATTTCAATAGACAATTCTCCAAGCGAAAACACATCTGCGCGACATGATGATTCAGCTTTTCAAGTTGATGCTGCCGCCTCCGCAATTGGGTACCCTTTGTTTTTGAATGCTATAGCAAGCTGTAGAATTTTCAAACAGAGAAACAACGAGAAAATGGGGGATGGAAGAAACAACGAACCCAACATTTCTGGATCATTGTCTAACTCAAATTTCTCGGATACACCGGTAATTATTAAACAAAAACAAATTTATATTTTATTTTTACGTCACATTTGTTTTTTTTGAAAGTATAAATAAAAGTGAAAAGTTACTTCCTAATTATGATTAATTGATTACATGATGTTTATTTTTGTTTTTATATTTTATACATTGAAGAGTATTACGCATGTTTTACTATGAAGTAGTTTAGCTGTAATTTTTCTTTAATGAAAATAAATTTTCAATAAAAGCAGTAGCTTTTCCCACGAATTTTTATACCTGCATTTTTTGTTTTTATTCCACGAAATAATAATAGTCCTCTTTATCGTAATTTTATACATGGCTGTAACGGTCCATTACTGCCATATGCGTAAATGTGTTTTCAAAAATATTCACATATACATGCGTTATTTGACAATTTTTAATTTATAAGATCTCTTAATTCGATATTATAAATAATGTCATAATAGGTCCCTATTATGTGATTTTTATTTCAATCCACAAATGATATTAAAAAATGTTTTTTTTTTATAAAATTTGAAAGTTTTTGGCGGTAGTCAGGGCGAATCGATCGCGAATAATTTTACAATTTTCATTCCTAACAAAAACTGATTATACAATACAATGAATGCCTACTTTGTTTATTTATATCAAAGACCGGATTTATTATTGGTATCTCCTCTTAACACTCAATCTCAAGGAGAACTTTTTTTATTTCTTGAAGCAAAAATATTGTTGGCTAATCTATATAAAGTTGAGTTTTATGGGTTTAACTATCTCGATATTTTTGGAAACAGTATTTTACACATGCAGAGTTGTTTTGAATTACGAGTTTGGAAATTTAATTATCACAATGGTGTCATCAAAGTACTAAATACATGCATGAAAACTCTCAATTATTCCATTTTTATGTGTTTTACACTTAACAGAATCGGCTTGTATCTAAAATAGAAAAAACTCGGATTTTAAGGTACACCTTTCTGTATCGTGTTTCATTGTAAATTTTTTTTATATGTTAGCACCTATATTGTATTAATTAACCCATAACCTCAAATAATTTCTTATTTGATACTTTGTAATTGAAAGATATAATTAAGTATTTGATTTTTGATCAAATCTAGCCTCCTAAATATGCGTTGGATTTTGTAATGAAAATTAGGGTATGTGTTTGAAATTTTTATTTTTGAACGTGTTCAGAGAAGATTTGTTGATAGACTTGATATTTATCACAGTTTCCTAGATATTTTAGGTAGATTTAGAGCTAGTCAAAAAAGAATAGCACAAGTACCTTGATTCATTAATCATTGAAAAGTTCTTTAAGAATCCAATTGAAAGTTCTAAGCTTCATGAACAGGTGATTTTAGTATCTTTCACAAGTTATTCCATTCAAAGATCTATCAGCAAATTTCACAGCTCTTTGCTGATGATCAGGATCTTATTCAAGAATTTAGAGAATTTCTCCCAGGATCAACGACTGTTACCGATGAGCAGACAAAAGAGCAGGAGATCCCTTTTAATCAAAATGATAACAATTCAACTTTTGATCGGAAGCGAAAAAGGCTATCAATTTATGAAGAACCCAAACCGACTCCAGAAAAAGTTCCTCCTGTAGTTGAGGAAAATGTCAGGCCATTACCGAATATTTTGAACTCACCTAAGGATGCGACTGATAATAAATCGACCCCTGGCGAGGGCACACGGGTAATTATTTTATCTCATTAAATGTAATTTTGATATAACGATTCATTTTTCTTTTAAATATTTCATTAGAACGCTAACATGGAAGAGTTTCTTTTGACTGCTGACTTTGATTTTTCTAAATCGAAAATTTGGGACGATGAATTATTTGAAAAAGTTTTATATATGTACTATTTTTATTTTGAAGGTTAAATTAACTGTGTCATCCTCGTATTATTATCATTTTATCAGAATGATATTGTTGTTTAATGAAGGTTTTGTTTCTAAAAATGAATTGATTGAAATGGCACGTATTACGTTAAGTGGACATAAAGATTTGATTTCCTATTTTTTCGGGTGTTGTTTAACTGCATTTAAAAAGGATAGAGAGTCCCGTACGCTTTTTGATAAGCCTAGGCATTCACAAATTCAATTGGTTCCAGATCAAAAAACGACTAGTAGTCTTGATAAAGTTACAAATAATCGTAGAGATAATGATGTTTCTAATTTGAGGAGGTCTGGTGCCAGTTATTTTCAGTATAAGATTGATTATGTTCTTCCCAAATGTTCCGGTAGGACAGCGTTGTGTAACGAAGTTTTAAATGATGTATGGGTGTCTCAACCTTCCTTCTCGGAAGATTACGTTTTTACAGGCTCAAGAAAGAATGTTTCAGAAGAAATTATGCACAAGGTAGAGCAGGACAGATACGAGTTAGATATTCAGATGACTAGGATTCGGGAAGCATCAAACATGTTTAAGTATATCTTAGATGGAGTTAAATGGTCTCTCAAACCAATTTGAAAGTAATTTATTTTTAGCAACTCTGATGATTGGGCCAAACTTTTAAACGAGGTAGTCACTCATTCGGATTCTACACCCGAAACTTTGATGTGTTTTAAGGCTTTGAGAGAGTTAATCATAATTAATTATATTTTATTGTTTTAGCCTGTATGGAAGTTCCGTTATGCTAGTAACTGATGGACTGGAAGTTGCGCCAATAAAAACTCTGCAGATCATCGTTTCACGTCTTGAGCAAAAGGAATCGGAGTTAAGGCGTATCGAAAATCATATGAATTCACAATGGCAGTTCACAGTAAGAAGTCATTATTTAAGATCGCTGGATTATATTGGGATTGGGTTTAAGCAGCAAGATCTCAAGTTTATTCGTGTTAAGGCACTTGCCAATGAAGTTCAAAAATCAGGTAATTTGTTTTGAAAGTTATTGTATCCTTTATAGTCGATATGTTTCTAGGAACATTTAATCGTGATGTTACTAAACTTGCTGAAGATTTCGTGCTTTACTTCATTAAAACTCACAGTGGCTTAAGTAGACCTGAACGAGTTTTAATTCATGAATTTTTTGATAACCTTATAAAACCCATGTTTTCTTCTATTTCCTCTTTCCTTGGAGCTACTGACCCTGAACTCAACAAGTATTTATTAGAAGCTAATTCCGCTTTACATTTGTATGTTGATTCAAATTTCTATTTATTTTTTCGTCTATTTCAATTTTTATGTTCCCGACTGTTTGACGCAAGGCAGTTATGTATAGCATTAATTGAAAAGAGTTATAACAATTCAACTGAT
Organism: Sphaeromyxa zaharoni; assembly: GCA_001455285.1. Taxonomy (NCBI): domain Eukaryota; kingdom Metazoa; phylum Cnidaria; class Myxozoa; order Bivalvulida; family Sphaeromyxidae; genus Sphaeromyxa; species Sphaeromyxa zaharoni. Next base: position 9,788 of record LDMZ01062908.1, read on the forward strand.
CCCAATACTTTGAGTGTTGATGAATTTGCCCAAAATCAACTTCAAGATAAAGCTGATGATATATTTACTAATTTTCACAGTATTGTCTACTCAATTCTTGATGGTAGTATAACCAATGAAAAATATGAGGAAAGTTGTAGAAGCTTATTGGGTATTAATTCATATTTTCTTTTCACTATTGAAAAAATTGTGGCTGGGGCAAGTAGACATTTAGTTAATATTGTGACGGATCCTGCCTCTTTCAAAATTTATGAAATTTTAAAGGAATATGTCAGCCAAACATCTTCAAATCTAATATCGAATGACCCTAAATTTTTACATGAATGTCAAAATGCTCTGACAGATGATTACTTTTACCAAATTATTTTTAAATACACAGAATCTCATGTTTGTATGTATTGTAGGCGTCTTGAAATGGAATCTAACCATGGAAATATTAATGAAGATTCCGTTGACAAGTCTTGGATTGAATATGTTGATGAATTTAAGGATACGCTAAAACTTGATCCTTGTGAAGCTTCAGGAAAACTTAAGAGCAATTCTATTCCTGTATTCTTAATTAGAAATTTAAAAAAATGTATTATATGTCGAAAAAATCAAAAAATCAATTTTTATAATTTATTCAAAGAAAAATTGGCTTCAGAAATTAATAGTGATTCAAATAAAGATGATGAAACAATGGTTTTGGTTAATTTTTTTAAAAATATTTTTCATAGGAGCTGAACTCTGCTGTGAAAATACTTGCAAAAAATGAACTCCAAATTCAATTTGAAAAAAATAATTACCGTTTTAAATATGTGTTTGGAACTGAAGACATTTTTATGTTGCTGACGTTCTTGTACAATTCTAAAGAAGTTAGTTATTTTCTTCTTTGACTGATCATCTTAGTGGCTTAGGTTATATAAATCAGTCAGTTCATATAGGTTACTTCGGGATATACTGTATAAGAGATGAATAAACTTATTATGTAGTATAGACTTTAGTTTTTTTTTTACTTTATTCATTTTTATGAAACTTCCACTTCAAAAACTCGTGACTTAGATTTTTGTGCTTAATATTTTTATTTATTTTTGGGTATGTGCCAACAGATTATGGACATCTGATATTGCCTGTTTGCCACTTATAAATACTTTATTGAGACGTATCTTTATGTGTGTTTACATTTTGTTGATGATTTAATTTCCTTTTAAAATAAAATTAATTGATAATTAAATTAACATTTTACTAACTCGAAGTGAAATCTATTATTTATTTTTCGAAAATTAATACGATAAAGGAAATTTTGATAATAAAATTCATCAAAAGTTTTGGTGGTAGTTTTGATTGTTTGAATATGTCATGTGAACTATTCTTGGTTACCACCACTACAGGGGATTCTTGAAAGCCGAATAATAAAAATTGAGTAATTGTGGAGATGTATCATGCTGTTACTAATAGATTATATTGGATAAGTTCTATATATATGACTAAGATAGGTTTTAGCGAGTTTTAAGATTTAATTCATCATTAGCCTCGTTAGTCTGTAGGTTTCAGTTTTAAAGAGGGAGATTGATATGATAGATGAGGGCCTTATGACAGAAGTTTAGAAGGATTCGGCAATTGAATTTTAAAAGGAATGATATTTTTTATATAATTTAAAATAATGATTTATAAAAAAAACCAAACTAACCAATTTTTATAAATCATAGAACCTGAAGAAAATAAATTAATTTATTTCAAAAATTAGATTAAAATGCGATATATTACACATTTATAACTATAGCTTATGTGCGAAGTCAAAAAAATAAAAAATACCTTATAGTTTGTATTTGACTACAAAAACTTATTTGTTTGGAATCTAACTTGTTAGCTAAGTTATTTAAGGATGGAAATTAACACGACCAAGATAAAATTGTCTGAAATATCAAAGGGAATACGAAACAGTAAATTTTTAAAATGAAAGAAAAAATGGATTACCATTAATGTCAATCTATTTTTGAAAAAAATGATTAAAAATGCAGTAATATTTGGATTTTCAACATGGACACCTCACTACATGTCTTTAAATCCATTTATACAAGGCATATTTCAGTTTTGAAACAGAAAATTCGCTGATTTGACCCGACAATTACAATACTCCAATCAACCATTAAAATGCTTTTTAACAATCTTTTTTACTAAGATTAGTCAGTTTTATAATATGTATATCTAAATTTTATGGAATTTTTTTTTGTTTAACTTAAATTATATCTTTTACTGATTGTCGTTCTTCACGTAAGGCATATATTTGACTGTTATAGTCAAATTCATTCTAAAATGATGATACCAATTTCTAGATATTTAGTCTTGAGTAACATACCCAATTGCTCAATCTAGGGATAAAATATTAATAACAAACCGTAGTTTATTTTTTCTAATCAATAGTAGATACTTCTATACTGTTGTAGTAATTATTCCAAATTGCAAATTTAATTTTTAGTTTAAGGAAAAATATAACATACTTTTAGTGAAAAATTTAATGCCTAGAAAGAAGGTCCAATTTAAACAATTTCCTCAAATATTGATGGACTTGAGAGTGCCAAAAGTTTCTCACTTACGTTCTGACAATAAAAAAATGATTTCAATGTTTTTAAATATTTCTTAACTATTATTTTAAGGTACAGTAAGAATTTTGACCACATTTTCCAACAATTCTTAACATTTAGGTTCTTATATCCTATAAGATTTTTCGTTTAATATATTTTCATGGATTACCGGGTTTTATGGTATCATTACAATTTTATATAACAGCTGAAAAAGAGATTTTTTCTATAAGTAGCTTTTATTTTCGATAGGTTTTTATCTCTTGAAAACACATCGATAATAATAAAAATGAATGTTTCATATCTAAATATACATAATTGCCTCAGCCTCAACCAGAAATGTAACAGATTTAGTTGTATATTTAAAGTATCTTAAGTCTAGATCCAACATTAAGTTGAAGTAAATCCTATATATTATAATATGTTCAAAAATACTTTAACCTAATCGATAGCGCATGTAATTTTTTTTATATGTAATATTATTTTAAATAATATTCCTACATGTTCAAACGTGTATAACATATATAATCGTTAATTATTCCTCATAAAGAAACTATAACTTTTCATCAATATGAAATATATCTATTTCCATTAGCGAGCAATTTCTGCCATTTAGAAGATATTTTTCAACTCTCTTCATTATAGTGTTGTCATGTTTTTTACATTACACTCATCTGGAAAGTTATATTATAGTTTTTGCACATTTTCACCGGTTATCTATACTCACCTCTATCCTTGTTATTGGGACCTAAATTTACAAATATTTGTTTTACCTTCAATGATGAATTCAATTGGTATAAATTTTCATTTATTATATTGCAAAGGTAATATTTCTACAATCAAAACCTTTTGTAAAATAATGTATAAATACGTGAAAATGTATAAAAAGCAATTACACACCCTCAAGCATTTGACATGATTAAAAAACTTTAAAATAAATGACAAATCCACTGCAAATTTACTTTGAATATTATAAAAAATATTTGACAAAAGAAGTTTTATTAACTATTTTAAAAGTTTAAGAACAATTGCACATCTGGTAGGTATGTATACCTATTTGTGATTAATAATAACATCATGTAAGAACCAATATAGAATACTGAAAACCTTTATATGGAAATTTCTCAGTGACGTACTGACAGTCAGCCATAATTCTAGAATGACCGTCGAAAATCTGATCATCCGAATTTAACACTAGTTTATATCTAAAAACTGAATTATTTAATAAACGAAAAACAAAACGTTCCCAAAAACTGAATAGGTATTCGATATCCTTCAAAAGATTTGTACGAATGAAAATTGAAAATCCAGATCAAGCCTCCCCGTTCAAAAACTATAATCTTATCATCTTCATGAATAAGGCTTATATGTGCTTGAGGTGATTGTAAAAATTCATGATTTTCTTCCAAAATTTGAATATGCCTGTCAAATTCGTTTAAAAACCTGTACCTTAGATTCGCATCATGAACTAGGTGCCACTGGCGTCTTGCATGGTGATAGCTGTCATTATTCCCAAGTCTAGGAAAATCCAACCACTCTGGATGACCAAATTCATTACCCATAAATGTCAAATAAGCTTCCCCTCCCAACCCAGCACATATTAATCTTATAAAATATTATTTTTGCATATTATACTTCATGGAAAAATTATAAATATATATAAATTGTTAAATAGTAATGATTAATCATTGTCAAACCTCCAGTTTCGAAACAAAGATTACAAATTAAAAACATATTTAAGACTTAAATAATCAAAATATAATGAATGTTATAAATACACATTAATGAAACCTATGAAATTAGTTACGTGATTAGAACAATAAATGAAGCTGGAGTAAGGATAATTAAAGAAGTGAGAGGTTTATAAAAAAAAGTAATTTCAATTTTATCAGTTATGACAAAACTCCAAGTGATTTAAATATATACAATATATAATTAGAATTTAAAATTTAAAATTTTAGTTTTAAAAAGTTATAGTTAATATTTGTTGAACAAAATAAAAACATATACCTTATCATTTTATGCAGCTGCATTCCTCTGTCAATACAAATATTTTTGGCTTGAAGGTAGGACATATTCCAATACATTTCCTTATCCATTAACCAGAAGGCAAGGGTCTTATCACCGACTAAAGCTTGATCGTGAGATTCAGCATATGCGATATGTTTCTCACCATGCCTTCGGTTTACCAAAGTGTGAACAATATATCCCATATTCCAATCTTCATCTTTTTGCTCTTTCAATATTTTAATCCACATATCCGGAATAGCCATGGCTAGCCTATAGTCAAATCCAATCCCACCTTCATCAATTGGTCTACAGAGGCCAGGCATACCACTCACATCTTCAGCTATTAATATTATATTTGGATAAAATTTTTTCAAGGAGTGACAAGCTAATTGAAGATAAGAGATACTTTCAGTATCTGCATGTGTCCCAAAGTATTCGTGATACCCACCCGAAAAACCAGTTCCAATACCATGATGGTGATAGATCATTGACGTCACACCATCAAAACGGAAGCCATCAAAGTGATATTCTTCAATAAACCATCGAAGATTAGACAGAAGGAAGCGTTGAACTTCCCATTTTGAATAATCAAACAAACGACTATCCCATAGATCATGAAATCCTCTACCTTTTTCATGAAAGTAGCAATTGTTTGTTCCATCAAATTGGTTCAAACCATCTTCGACGTTCTTACATGCATGTGAATGAATCACATCCAGAAGCACCCTAATTCCGTTTCTATGACATTCATCAATCAGATCCTTTAGTTCATCTGGAGTACCATAACGACTTGAAACAGCAAAGAAATTTGTCACTTGGTAGCCAAACGATGCGTAATATGCGTGTTCCATAATTGCCATTAGTTGGACAGCATTATAACTAAAAATTGTATCATTTATACGAAACAATAGATGTAAAAAAATCAGGATAAATATGTAATTTTATGAAGCAAAAAAAACATTATCAATTTTTAATTTTATATATCAAAACTAGATGTGCAAGACATAGTATTTTGCAGGAACGAATTATAGTAAAAAAATTAAACATTTTGAAACCGACTGCAATCGGTTACAAAAATTTGCAAAGCAGTCACAACATAATTCTTTTTCATACATTACTGATATTTTCATATCATAGATAATCAAGTTATTAGAAGTCGAGAATACATAGTGTTTTTTAAATCTTTGAGAATTTAATATTCTTCTGAGTACAATATAACGGCTTTCCCAGTTTATACAATTAGTTACCTTCCATTAAACATAATAATATTAAGGGATTAATGAAGTTTTCACCGAATGTTAAAAAATTGATAACATTGATTGTTTTTCGTAGTATCCAGTGGTATTTAGGTTTATTTTGAGTTGTATCCTGTTAGATTGTAACATTAATTAATAAAAATATAAAAAATCCATATCGATAATTACGGTCTTTAACAAGCTCCTTTAGATAACTATAAAAATAATCGTAAAACTGAAAATAAACACAGAATTATCCTTAGAAAACGTGCCATAGCCAATTTATTACAATTTTCAAATTTAAATCATAGCGTATAAATGCCCTATAAAAATCCATATTTTGGGCTTGCTCAGAATTCAAACGATGAATACCTTAAAATCGTAAATTCAGTCATATACCTTCTTGGTATTTTAACTTCTGTTAACAGAGAATGATAAATACAAAACCAAAATATAAAATATTTTAAAACTTCCATTCGTGGATGTCATATAATCTGGTTTAGTTATTGGAAGACCAAAGTTTACTTTGAAAATTTTATCAAATATTTCAAAAAATATAAATCTTAAAAACAAGGCTGTTTAATGTAAAAAAATCCTGATTTTCTCATAAAAATCAATTATATAATATATATGGCGTTTTTCATAAGAGGATAATTAAAGTAAACCATGGTTTTATTGAATGAAGTCACAAATACAAAACTGAATAATATATTTTATCTAGAAAAAATAAGTTCATTTAATTACTTTAAGTTTTTGGAAAAATTAAACTATTATAAAAGAATATTTTTTGGATGTTTTAGTATAAACATTGGTAATATCCATTAAAAATAAAATGAACTATATATCACATGTAAGAAAAAATTTAAACCATAATAATGAAAACATACCCGAGGTACACAATATGAGGAATGACTTTTTCTTTGAAATGGGAGTAAGAGGCAACCTTGTATTCCTCTGAGGATATTCCGACATGTGTTTCGTAAATTCGCAGCCCTTGTGTCATTTGTCCTTTCATTAATGGCCAATCGTATTTCCATTTATACTTATTATCCGGATCCCAATTATACCATTCTAGTAACTTTGTATCATTATGCTGAATTGTATAAGTTGCACGGGGAGACACACGATAAAGAATCCTACCATCCTTGGTGTCAATGATAACCTTAAGTCTGCTCATATGTGGTATTAGAGGTTTATTATTTTCAGTAGGACTAAATTTAATGAGCCACGTTCCGAAGCCTTCGTCTTTTAAAGCAAATTCAAACACGTTCCAATTATCTAAGCCACTTTATTGTAAAATAATAGATCTAAAACAATAATGGAGGAACATAATTACAATGATGTTAACAATTATTTAAATTAACGTTATAATTTGGTTGTACCGATACTATGATATACGATGCCAAGATCACCAATCACAATTACAAATTTATTAAATAAATATTTTGAAAATATCAAAATCAACCTTCTAGCTTAATATTTATTGTTGGTAGGAATAAATGGGACAGCATTATCTAAGTTAATTTATTTAACCAATAAATACTAAATAATTAATATAACTTAATATTAAAATTTTTAAAAAAATATTCAATATTGCAAAAGTATAGGGAGGATCCATTTATTTTTATCACAATATTTTGTTTAAAATTGCGATTCAAAAATATTTAATTAGATTCACTAAGTATTAACGGGAAAATATATGACAAATTTTGACATCTCTAATGATTACCTTAGAAAAAAATGATCATTGATTTTCTTAGTCTTAATCAATTAATTAGCTATGTTCCAGAAATTCAAGAGACAGTAATTATTGATATACTACTCAATTTCCCAAAAAAATAATGAATAAAAAATTAAATTAATCATCAATATAAAATTTAAACCTATAATTTATTACAAACTAAATATTTCTCTATCTGAATTATATAACTATCATAATGATTTAACTTAAATAGCCATTACCTTTAAAGCATAGATACCTTTTGTTTATGAATATTGGTTAGTTTAAATATAGTGCTTAGGCAGAAAGTTAAATTGGTCAGAATTAATTATTTCAGGGCTAAAAAAATCCTGACAAGAATTTCACGACACAAAAACTTATCTAACATGAAAAAGACGGCGATAATTTATGAGTGAAGATGGTAGATGGAACAATTAAACAGCAGATCTAATTAGAATTTATAATTTAGACCTTAATATTTTATATTTAAACTAATCACGTTTATATTTATTGATAGTAAAAAATTTAATTTTTTCATTTATTATACATATATATTAAAACATGTGTATCAAAATAGGAATTCAACACTGTGTTATATTAAAAGAAATTAAATGGTGATGTTAGCAAACAAATATTAGATCATGGAAAAATTAAGATAAAATTTTTTTTAATCGATCTTATCCCCGATATTAATGTCTAACAATAAAACTATCACTAAAACTACTTTTTGAAATCACATACATTAATTATATCTAACATTCATTAAGATAAAATATAATATTTGCGGGCTTTCATGGCATGTTTATTTAACATTAAAGTAAATACAAAATTGACAGTCAAAGCTACGCATTGAAAAACGTTTCAGTACCACAAAATTTGGAAAAGCAGTACGAAAATTTTTTATTATTTAAAAATTATAATATACGTTCAGAAAATTAAAAAAATCCAACGGATTTATATTAACCATAATCTTTTTATAATAATAACAATTACTAAAATCTCCAGTTAGAAAAACCGCTTTTGCATTAGGAACCCACTCCCTGTATGTGATGGAATTATCGGCATGTCTGACAAGTCCATATGTTAAATAAGAAGAAGTAAATGCGTCTAATCCTCCATCTTGTTTTTCCTCAATATCTTTTAGAATTGACTTCAATCTTTTATACCTAACGCTTTTATTAAATTAATATACGTTCAAGCCTCATTTCAAGATCAGGGAGGAAACTGTGTATATGAGGGTCTAAAGATGCGATATTTTCATAGTGAGGAATAAGGCAGCTCATAGTACCTATGAAATTATAATAAGCCGAAACCTATCTTTACAAACAAATATTCAAAGCAAAAATAAGTGTGAAATATCTAAAGGGTGAAGATAATATCCAAACCGCATTTGAGTACACCCCGGTAATTCATATTATGCACGATTCTTTAGATTTCGTTTTTCATGACTTAGAGTGAAAAGTTCGTAATTTGATATTATAAATATGAATTCTTTTGTCGATGAATAAATTTCTTAATAATCTAAGGTTTGTGAGAAAAAGCGAATAATCTGCAAATGTAGTGTATTATTTAATCTTTCCTCAATTAAATATTATATTATAGCTTAGCAGACTATGAGAGGTTTGGAAACGAATCCTCCATCTATTAACTAAGAATTTTAATTTATTTAAACATGCATGAATTTTATTTTTTGTGTTTCTTAACTTATTATATTTTGGTTTGAATGTAAATTTTTAGATAATTCTGGGCTTCACATGATAAAAATGTATTTATTTGATTTTATTACATTTGGTTTATCAACTGGCTTGCTTCTTTCTTAAAATACTTGAATATAGCAACTTAAGTATAAACTTAAAGTTTCTTGAAAAATTATTTATTCAATAACTATTTCCAATTTTTATTAAAATTGATCACATATATAAACATTTTTGAATATTTTCCAAAATATACAACAAAGGAGACATCCTCCCATGTTAATTTTTGTCTTTTTGTAAAAAAAATGTGTCGCAGCAGCCCTCCTTACCTTCTTCCTAAAGTAAACATATAAAAAATTTAGGCATTTAAGATAAGAAACTTATGATAATTTAATCAATTATAAAAACAGAAAATGAATGGAGGACTTAAATTGACCATAAATTTTTCAATAGTAAGCATAAAAACGATTTTCTACAATTTTAGGATTTAGAAATCATAATAAAACTGTAGTTCATTCATATCGTTAATTCCATCAATTATCTTTAAAGTAAAATTAGTGAATCAACTAAGCGGCCGCCTAATGATATAACATGTGTGCTGGTGATGGTAGGTTATAATTATCCTTGATAACTTCGGATAGTTTTTATTATTTCGGTTTATAATTCGTGTATAATATATAAATTGAATCGAATCGAGTTCAAATCAAAATTTTACAGTAGTTTTGGGAACTATCCTTTTAATGCCAGGTAGAAATGAAAGATATGTATTAATACATTATTATTTATTCTTGAATACATGAATATTACATGACAGAATGTTCATGCACGTATTGTTCTCAATTTTTAGCTATGTTAGCATTACAAGATTATTTGATATATGATAAGTAGGACATCCTATTCTATGGCGTTAATTTTTGATTTTTCCAAATCATTTATAAATCTAATCAATATAAATAACCAACAATACGCTATAGCTCTGGGGAAAAGGACTACACTTTTATACATATAGGGATCTAAAATTAGTTCGACTAGTTTCGATCATATGCTTCAATGCCGAAACTGGACTTTTGCCACCTTTTGTTGCTAGGTTAAACCCAACCTCTTCGCTCATGATGAAAAAAGGTGAATCCTCAACAACTAAATATTATATTTATGATTTCACCATGAATTGCATAAAACATTTTTTAATAATTCTGGAGATGATTCAACTACTCACTTTATAATCACATTTCCGTGTATATCTTAGATAAAAAAATTGAAGTTCTATGTTCTAATTATATAGGGGGTTTTCATATATTATCAGTATTAGGTTAGGGTGTAAATTAATCGAAATCTGGGTATGTAATAAAGTTTTGATTATACGAACAATTTGGGACATAAAATGTTCATATTCCTTACCAAAGATTTTTAATAACTAATCTGTTTCATTCTTATATTAATTTCTAATATTATAATCAATTTCAAACAATAACTTTCTGCAAAACTTATTTCATGAACAAACGAATTTAGATAAATATGTTAAATTAATGCTATTACATTATTTATTGATTTCTGAATTTTCTATTGAAAAAAAATTAAATTAACAATTTTTTATAATTTTTTCTACACTCGAAAATAGTTTAAATTACTTCTTACGTTTAAAAAATTAAGGACAAAATATCATATTGCAGGGATTAAATACGAACGATATCATATCAATTTCCAGCTGGAACCATATAATGACGAACCAAGTACGTAAAAAATGTTACAATGCAGGATAAATACAGCAATTGACATATTATCATTTTAATTAAGTATTTTCCATTCTATTTGCCATTATATAGTGGTTTCATGTCATGATCATATTGATTCGCTACAACATTCGGTATTCTGGATTCGTATAGGGGTTCCAGTACAAACTAAATCTATATTTTCGAGCAGAAATACGATTCCTCTACCTATTTTAATGACAATACATAAAAACGGAAGATACATATAATCAATAATTAAATGAATAATTTCCTAAATGAAATACTTACGTTAAAACAAAAAATAGAATTAGTTAAATGTGTTTTCTGTGGGTCCAAAACCAGCTTTATACAAATATAGCTACTTTTAGCTCCTTGTAATAAAATATGATTTAATATTTAAAATTTTGTATTTATTTTGTTTCGGAGTGACTTTTGAAAAAATTAACTGGGAAATAGACCAAAATATAAAATAACATATATTCTTCATTTGCTTTTATTTTTGTAGAAATTTTATAACTTGATATTCAATGAATATTTTTATTTTTATATCAATATATTTTAGGCTCAAAATGACAGTTTTTGTTGCTGGTAATACGGGGTGAATTTCTGTGTTTTGTTTTTGGAAAATTTAGATGTTCTTTTTTAATAATTTAAGGAACAAAGTTCTTATGTTAAGGATAAATTAAATTTTTTTTATTTAAAAAAAATTATTATCATTCATTGTTTTGTTAATCCTAATATATTTTTTTAAAAATTTTTTATACAACATTATGCCAATTTCTTGATTCATCAAATAAAAAATTCTTTTTATTTTCTGATTAAAAAATATTACTCACCATATTTAAAACTTTTCAATGTAACCCGATATCCACTGAATTAAATTTGTAAATTGACTAATTTCTAACTTTTTGCGTATTCATTAGTGTAGTTTTTTTAAATAGTTATAATGTTGAATACATGGCAAAGATGTACTTAATTTTCAACATTTCATTAATTGATAGTAACCCATAACCATTTTTGGAAGCATTAAATGAAAATTCCTTCCCAACACAAAAAATTTGTCAATATTAAAAATTTTTTATGTTAAATTTAATGGATTCTTTACTTCATTTGTTGAAATTCAGAGTTTGACATCTTTATATGAAAAATAGATATAGCTTTGCAACGAGTAACTATATATTGCGTTATTTGAATGACTCATCAAGTTTCATACTTATCATTGCGAGAAAATATTTAAGTAAGAACAGGCTTAATTAAGGTTAATTTCATATGTTAATGTAACTCTTATTATATTATGCTCTTTTTTTTTATTCGTCCATTCAAATTTAGCTTTCCTATAACATTTAAATACAAACCACGAGTGTAAACTCTTATGCCAAAATTCGTTAATGAAGGTGTGTAAAAGAATGGGGTATATTCAAAAGCTATTAGGCAATGATCTCAGTTGTTCAGCCTTAATGTCTTCAAATTGAACTAATGCATCTTTGATTTATTGTATGTTGGCAATAATGATGGATTTAAAAAATAAGCTTTGGCCATAACACAAACACATTAAGGTTACCAAAAGATATGTCACAAATATTGGTAGCCAAAAAAAATATTATATATATTAAATTCATAACAAATCTAAAAAGTATCCACTCTCACTCTGAATCAAAATATTTGTGCATTTTATACTCATTTGTGACATAATTTATTTTAAAGAACCAAAGAAGACATAAACGATATCAATAACTACAGTGAATATTCGTTGTTTAAACCTTTTGCAACCTTTAAATAATCATAAGGAGAATATATATTTATAGCTCTTTACAGTTCTCTTTAAATATGGATTAATTTATAATTGCATGACCCTGGTACGGGTTTGATTTCGGCCCATCCGTGTGCTTGTGTATATCAATTATACATCATTCTTAAATTTTGTAAAAACATCTTTCTGGCATCAAAAAATTTATCACATGCGTATATAACATGACACTAGCCTTCCTAATTCTCATCACTTTAATTTCTTTGATACAATGTTTATTTACACCGAAGCACTTAAAATATCTAATTATTCACAAATAAAAGTTTGCACTATTAAACTGTAATGAAACGAGTAAAAAACTACCGTTCTACGACTACTCACGATTTATAAGGTTCATAAATTATTTACAGACGGATGTTTCCTTTAGTTTTAGGTACTTTTATCAAACCTCGATAATAAGCGGATACTTTCAATCGTTCCTTTCATTTGCAGCATTTCTCTTGACCGCAGACCTATATGTATGTTCTCCGGTTCGTTACTTAAATCCATTACATAAACCTTGCAATAAAGCTAAAAATTCAGTTCAGTCTTTTAACATTTACAAAATATATGATTTTTATTATTATATTAGCTAATTTTAGACCGTAGTGATACTATTCAAATAACCTGAGGAGTTTATTCTCTCAATTATATGCTTTCCTTGATCAAGCAATGTGAAATTTTCTTTATTATTATATATGTTCAATAATGTTTTACTTTTTTGTCAGCAATTATCAGGTATAAAATCTTCTTACAATTAACATAATTTATAATATTTTTGTAACCCTTTTTATGTTAGAGAAACAAAAATTTACAAAATTTAATTAACAAAATATCTAATAAATTTTAACAAAGTAAATAATTGTTTTAAAATCAAGGAAAAGTTAAGAATTATACAAGTTTTTTTAAGAATATTTTTAAGCATATGGCTCTTATTTGTTTAATAAATGTTACACTCGTAACATGAAAATTTTGTGTAAATCGAATTACTTAATTGAAGATACAAAAAATGCCCAAATTTATATGGGATTATTTTCGTATTTAATAAATTGTGATATAGTGTTACCATAATTGTTGGTTCTATCATAAATCTTGTTCGTTTCTGAAAAAAAGTCCTAATATTTTTTATTTACGCAATGAGATCTATTTTAACAAGCTTTTCATTACTCATATTTTTTTTATCAATCTTAGCAATCCATGGGCATCCCTTAACAAAACTTAATAAGTAGAACATTAATTTTATATCTAATCTGAAACCTAATTTTCTCATGATAAGTATTTTATTTAAAAAAATAGAAAAACAACAGTTAAGCCTCTTTTTAAAAATTTTAGATTTCAAAACATTCTTTAAGAAATTGGTTTCACATTTGTTCAGACAAAATATATATTTTTTTCGGAATTTTTAAATTTAGTTTTCAAATAGCGAGCTCTGAATTAAGATAGCCTGACAGAATTACAGAGGTAAGGTATTTAAGCATTTCCGAAGATGCGTACTAATTAAAAAAAATATTTTAAACCTTATAAACACACAGCAAGTTAACAGATATATGATATAACGGAAGATATGTGTTTTCCTAAGTAGATAATTTGTCCCAACCCATTCTGGTTTTAATTTTTTATAAATGATAAGATTATTTCATTCATTACCCATATGTATTTGCGTATATTATAAAAAATTTAATTAAAGCTGGTTAAATCAAAAAAAAAATTCAAATGCGTTTAAACCATTTTTTTAGCACAGAAAATATTTTCCGAATTATACTACACAAAATATTGGCATGAATTCCAACAGACTATGCATTATAAATCCATGTGATTTTAGCTATTAGCAGAAGTTTGACCAATGAATACTCTTGTTGATGGCATTTTAATTTAGCACATATATATTGATTATATATGTTTAACTTAGTCAATGCTTAATCAAAATATTTAAACTTTATCTTTTATCAGCCCATATTTTATCGTAAATTTTTCTAAGGTGAAAACAGTAAAGGTCCGGGACAAATAGACATTGTGTATAAATATATTATTTTAAGCAAAAATTAATAAATAGGTTTATAAACATAATAAAGATTACATGCAATTTCTGGAATATTTGAGTTGAACATATTGTTGTACCTTATAGCTGCTGAAACGTTCAGCGAGCGACGCACGTAGATCGACTATAGAGGTCGATTACTCGGGTTTTGGAAAACCCATTGGGTGGAACTTTCAATAGTGTTTGTCCTATCCATAGTACTATAATTATCAATAGAATAAAAGAACTAGACAATATAAAAGTAATACTGGATGGCTGACCTCTCAGCGTTTTAAACGTGTTTTTTTAAATAATCTTGTAGTTCCAATTTCCTTCCACCAGTGACGATATATCGTTAGAGGAAAATGTTCACACGATAATATAATCATAAAAATTCTATATATTCACTATATTTCAGTTATATTCGAAAATAACCGTATAATCTAACAAATGTTTGTGTTAAATGGTAGCCAGGGGTATATAATATATTAATACAGCACATCGCATCATCGTATTATTTAGTTACAAATGTTTGGCTTGCTTATTTTCATAATAATAATAACATCAATTCTGCTTCATATTTGATTTCCAATACCCAAAACGACCGCAACGTTCAGTCCGTGATAAAGAGGTCTGCTTCATTTAAGGCAGTAGGTCTTCGTGACTATATATTACAATATCCCAAACTCATCTGATTGCTCTCGATGAATAAAACAGTTTAATATAATTTTTTGGATTTTCTACCATATTATAACCAACAGTCTCGTCACATCTATGCAGGATTTTTTTTAGACCATATACAAGAAATTTTCCTAACTTTCCATCTGCCTACATTTATATATTTACCGTAAAGTCTATCGTACAAGAATTGCTTTGACTATGGGACTATTTTTTTATTAAATAGATGGACCTTATATGCCAAATTATTGTCGTTCAAAGAAGGAAGTAAATTTATTTCTATGGTTAATATAATAACAAATTATGTTAGTATTTTTAACAGAAAAGAATTGTCTTCTAATTTCCAAAAAAAGTATATACTCTCACACAATACTATGATATGTTTTAATTTAATTGAGGATCTTTTTTGAAATATGACTATGGGGTCTTATTCCGAGGAATTTATGCTTATATACATTTTAAAGATTTTAAAAAAGCAGTTAATCTTTTTCGAAAGAATTTCCCCGAGGAATGATCCAAAATTTAATGGGTTTCTTAGAAAAGGTAATATAAATAATTTGCAAATGAATCCAAAAGGAATAGTCACTGCTTGTTTACAATTTAAAATATTCAAGAGATTTGAGAGTTGTAACTCCTATTATGATATTTTGGAAAATAGACGCAAAAATTGAATTGTAATCAAAAGATTTTGAATTGGGACATTTCATCAAACTTATACTCAATATAAGTTTTATTATGGTTATCCTATTACACAGGCCTTTAAGATAGTTGAATAGAAATAACAAAAATAGGTATGAAATCTTTTCAACATTGATTTTAACATTGCTGTTCCGATATATTTACCTACATTAAAAGAATGGCTAATAACTTTTTTCATTGCATATATAACCTTGACATTGAATATATTAAAGATATGAAATAAAGCTGAATTTAGCAATATTCTGTCTACAGCTTCAGGTAGGATGAAACTGAAACTTCAAAATAATGTTATATTGACATATACGCCACTAAAAATGAATGTAAAACTTAAAATTTGTTTATATTTTCATAGAAGATAATTTAAACTTTATTTAAGAAATTGTGAGAATAAATACCTTATGTTAATTTCAAGCACTTGTTTATAAATTACTTCAAAATTGATTCGATAACGGTCGAAATTCTTTGAACAAGAAATTTAGTCTATCTTAAGTTAGTTCAAACGCTCAATTGATGCAGGATTGAAGAAAAAATGAAGTGTTTTTTAAATGTTATACTACGAATATAAATACGAGGTAATCCTGTATATGCAAGATCGTCGTTCTGACATTTTAAACTCATCTGTATGTATTTAATTCCAAATGATGGATATTAATATATTACTAGTGATATTATATCATCAAAATTTCAAAAGATTATTTCAATACAAGTGGTTATGAAAAGTAGCAGGAAAAATCAATAATATAAAATAGTATTAATGGTGTCATTTGTGCGAATACCACATGAAAATTTGTTTTCGAACTACCTCATTAACATATGATTAAAAGTTGATTCGTATATCTACGATTATATATTTGGAAAATTTTTGCAACCAGAAGTCTAGAGATTTCATGATACCGGGAAGGACCATTTTGATAAAATTTCGCAGAAATTATTCTTCCAAGGAATTGATATATACCGCTCAATTTTTATTTGTCGTATTTCAATTTTTTCTAATAATTTCAATTGTAATAATTGGAACTACTGGAGACGTTAGCAAGGTAATAATTTGTAACTTTTAAATTTATCTTCCACAGAATCAAGAGTCATGGAACAATTCCGTGAAAGTAAGGAGATCTGTCGATGGTTATAGCAGACCTATTTTTCCAGGTTCAAAAATCTATTTTCTTAAAACCCACAAAACAGCCAGTACAACTATTTATAACATACTAGCTCGTCTAACTGTTAAAAAAAAATTGGTTGCTGGAATACCCAAATCCAAAAATATATACAATTTTTGGGATATGAAAAATTTTTGGTCTTATGTACTGATTCCTTGTAAATATTTGGATATATTCTTTCTACATTCTTTATTCGATTCTGAATCAGTCGAAAGATACTTTCCAAGGGAAAACACGACGTATATAACAATATTAAGACATCCTGTGTCACAGTGGATATCAGGATATCTTTACTTTAAAAGGTTCGACTCTGGAAGCAGCTACCCGAACACATCGGAATTTCTTAATTGTTTAAAGTTTAGAAACTGCACAAAACACTCAGGTAGCCGACTAATTAAGCTTGCAAGGAATCCAAACTTTTACGACCTTGGTTATCCAAACATTATGCGATCATCTACTGAAAGAATCATGGAAATAATCAAAGATATAGAAAAAATATTCGATTTAGTGCTTATTACTGAATATTTTGAGGAATCTATGATTCTGTTGAAAAATTATTTAAATCTAACGTATGATGACGTTGTTTCATTCAAGATCAATCAAAATCTACCCCATAAAACAGTAATGAGCGAAGAGTTAAAAATATACAATAAAGAAATAATGGAAATAAATAATGCAGATTATTTACTTTACCACCATTTCCTTGAAAAGTTTAAACAATTAAAAGAAAAAATAAATATTAGAGAGTTGGGTATGCTTAGGACTCGAAATCAATACTGGGAAAACAAATGTATATCTTCTAGAAAATCCGAGGCAGGTTATGGGACTGTTTCATATTATGGATATGCTCTCAATGATAATATAACAGATGAAGAAAAATCATTTTGCATGGATTTAACTAGAGGTGAGCTCAAGTATCTGGATTTAATTCGTAATAAACTATATGGCTAAAAATTGGCATGAAATTATTTTCCGTTAAAAGTTTTACAATTATATATATAAATTAAATAAATATATTTTATAAATTATAAAATCGTTAGCATCCCAGCAATGAATGGAAAATTACTATAAGATAGTCTAGGTATAAATTTATATAGATTTTGTATCTAAGAATTTCCCAGACGTGCAATCATCAGTGAGAGATTTATAAAAAATTATTATTTTTTTTGAAGGTATATGCTTGGTCAGGCTTTAATATATTTTTTTAAAGATATTTAGTACATGATTTGATCATTATATAAAAATTTCCTATCATAAGATAAATTAATAGCCAATAAGATACACGTATTAAATTTTTTCATACATGAATAATTGTTAGGTACTGTGGACTAGAGGCAGCTCATTTGACTTATGATCTGAAAAACATAGGTTTAAGCTTGGGTCACATTTTTTTCTAACACTATTCCAGGTTATTTTACTTAATTCCAAAACGATTTCAATTAAATTTTCATATCCACCGAGTTTTAATTTGTAATAAAAAATTATCTACGCATTATATATAGAAAGGTAAAATAACAGGAACAGTATTTTATTGCATTTTTCTTATATAGCTAAAGTTTTACACCTAATATTACGGATTTTCTGTCAAGCATTAAGATTTGAAAAATTTTATAATACGACTTAGTGTTATAAATTAACAATTGAGCTTGAATAAAATAAAAATTATTTTATCTTTATCTTACAAACACTCTCAATAATTTTCGAAAACTAGTTAATGTTAAATGTTAGAGGATTACTCTTTTATTTCAGCTAGTATAAATTCAAGAATAAACTTAAAAATTTGTAATTTTTCTATCTTCTAAAAAAATTGTATTCTTCCTACAAAAATATTTAAATAAGTTTATTCAATACATAAAAATATGTTTTTGTACCTCGGTATTTATATTTAGAGGTTTTTACATAAGAATATAAACATATTGTTTCGAGATACTATGGATAAATATTAATATATAGCAAATTTTTCGAATTAAAAATTCCTTTCAATTAATCGAATATCCCATAATAATAGTTTATAAT